>QKMX01166634.1:0-13539 GCA_003401595.1 Venustaconcha ellipsiformis
TATATATATATACATATAATCGTGATGAATGATTGATGACATGCTGTTCGAATGCCTTTTTTTAGACAATGTTTAAACCATAATGCGAGAACTATAGAATCTTTTTTAATGTACTAGTTGTTAAATATTTGCGTTGAATTGTGAAAATAGAACAATAAGATAATGCGGTGAATGTTTATATAATCACCTAGATTTGGGTTGTTAATATTATGGTAATGTAGTGCCCTAATTATTGGAAATTAAAGGCCAATTCTCGTATGATTTCTCTCAGGTTTGTTCACAGACAGACGTATGGATTGACGTATGACAGACGTACGGAAGAAAACAAATTCCTATAGACATGACGGAACGTTTTACGGAAGCAAAAACAATTAGAGAAATTTGATTTCATAATGCAAAAGACAGCTATGCAGACTTAATGTGCAGATGAAATGTCATTAAGAAAAGATCAAACTGGTTTAGTCACATTTGAAGTATATTCAATTTGGTTGACAAAACTTTTATTCAAATGATCAGTTCTAAAGGAATTTTGTAGATGATAATACGATCACTAAGGGTCATCAGTGAAGGGAAATGGTTATAAAAAACAAATACAACGGCGCAATTTTGAGACATCTATCTTATGTTTTAGCATGCCATCATATTTACTTTGAGTTTAATAAGACATAATACCTCTATCTTCCCTTTTTTAATAACATTTCATACTTCCTTATTTGAAAAGCTTAGACAAAAGTGTTTATCTGACTGCACTTAGGTTGGTTTTATTATCTTTTAAAAAAATGTAGAGAACATTTCACATAAGTTCTTGACCTATTATCAAAGTTTCAACTGCAGATCTCATAAATATTTCATTATTGTTATGATAAAGATAAATCTTTACTCGTCCAATTTCTTGATGTTGAAATTTGAACAAATCTTTCATGGTCGTTTTAGTAATCGGATATTTGCTACCAACAAAAAATAATTTTGACCGATCAAGATTAATAGTACGTTTTTTTATATTGTCGTTGACTGATTGGTTCAAGGAACTGAATAAACCTGACTTAATTGATCAATATATCTGCAATTCTCTCAGTCGTCAAATCTAATAAGCGAAAGTTTTAACTTGTCAGCAGCAAAATTGTTGCTTCTGAAAAATTTTCAAGAATTTTCATTGTTAATTTCGATTGTTAACTGTTACCATCAGTCAAATTGTTAATTTTACTGTTGATGCTATTCACTACTGCTAATTCATTTTAAATTTTAGACAACATGTATTTTTGAGATCTTAGACAAAATTTATAACTGATATTTTAGACAAATTGTGCTTGATGGTTTCATGCTTTATCGAAAAAGAACAAATCTAGTATATTAAATTCATTTGTTTTAATGCGGGTTTTAAGATTAGCTTCAAATCGGGAGAAGATGAACACATGTACACGTTTTGCGGAGATATTCCAGACGAAAAACGATTTTACAGAGTTAGTGATTCGGTAACTGATGATAACATTGCATGTCTTGCTTTGCAAGACATGTTTCAACTGCATCGAGTGTTTGCAGGTTCGTCTTAGGGAAGAGTTACACATGCATATTTGCCTCATTCTCATAATCATTTCCGAGGTTTTTAATGAACCAATTACGCAGGACAGCGGTCCTGGGATTCTGATTAATCATATTAACAGCATTAAGACAGATAATTGTCTAGCAAACCTTGAGTTGATTAATCAACAAGGAAATGTGATAAAAAAGTGAAGGTGGATGAGTTAATATTAGATATCAGCAAAATCTGCTTTTCATTTAATATTGAAACAAACGAGGAAATACAATTTCGTTCAATTCATTCGGCTGTTTTATATTTTAACATAGTTCCAATGTCTGTGATGTTTGCTGCAGATGGTAGAATAATATCAGCATATTCAAAAAATACAACAGTAGCATCATTTGCAGATATAATATCTAAGATTTATTTAGTATTTTGCTTAGTTCTACTCGACTAATGCAATTATGACACAAAATTTTCATTTAGGTTTTTTCCTATGCAACATAAATAACTATTCCTCGTAGTTTAAATTTTTTTCTGATGATACAAGAAGAATTTTTTTATTGTTTCCGCTGGTCCCTATCCAGTTAACGGAAATATCATTTTTTCTGACTCTAAGAAACTTTTTTAACGCATAGACGATTCTTGCTTTTCGTGAAATCTATCATTGTTAGTTTTTATTTTAATACATTTGACAAAATTTTATTATAATATGAACGTGTTTTCGAAAGACTTGTACTTACTACACACCAAATGAAACTTTTGATTAAATATCATTCTCTTGAAACTCTTTCATACTCAGAGCCGGAACCAGTTGTTGGAGAAAAACTTTGAGCGACGACTTTGTCGTCTACGACGATGACAATAACCATTACAGC
This sequence comes from Venustaconcha ellipsiformis, assembly GCA_003401595.1. Lineage (NCBI taxonomy): Eukaryota > Metazoa > Mollusca > Bivalvia > Unionida > Unionidae > Venustaconcha > Venustaconcha ellipsiformis. The sequence goes on from QKMX01166634.1 coordinate 2,398, forward strand.
GAAATTGTGACTGTTGACGATTTAAGAGCACATTGGGGATCAACAACTGGCAGATACGATGTAAAGTATCACAATGCATACATTGTTTTAAAGTTTTATTTTAATGCTGCTGAAAATCAATTATTATTGAATTTGAAGAAGCCGTTTATGAAACCTGCAAAACAATTTCGGCAAAAGAGCATACAATTTGATTTTGTGTAGTTGAGATCTTCAAGTTGATTTATAATAGCTGAGCTATCTTGCTAAATCGTATTTGATATCGTTATGTAAGCCGGTAGAAAGTAAATCGATCTTGCTACAACACAAATAAATTGACAACAACATTATTTCGCAATACTGATAGTTTGTATCCAACTATTAAACTTGTCGCTGTGACTTAGCCACTTGGTAAGAATTTAATTGTCACGTTTTCGGATTACTCTGTAAATAAAAAAATGCATTTTGATCCATCTTTTATAATTCATGTTCGCAAAAAGTTTGCAATTACTGATTCGCATGACAAATCTTTTAGCGCTCATATTACAGGAATTGTCAGCAAAACTTTATCAACGACATATGCTTATTCGGTCCAGTTTGGAGTAAATCCTATTTCAAATACTTTTGAACTCAGAGAAATTCTAACTGTGTCTCCGATCTTAAATTTATGTCTGTGGTACATATTTTCGTTTGCTAATATTGGATTTTTAATTGCGTCATTTAGCGACATTTCATCAAAATAAATGTTGGTGTTTTAAGGTTAGATTTTTGTGGAATCTTCCGTTTAGTGTACGACTAAAACATTAAACAATAACGCTCTTTACCTCATTTCTGAAACATATTTTTAATGTCATTTTGAGTTTGCATCTGTTCGAAGTTTCTAAGACAAAACTCTGCGCTGTAAGAAGTCAGTCCATATTTTATTTGGTCATCTTTCCGTGCTAAAGATAATTTGTTTTAACGCATAAGTTATCGATGTTCCTCTTATCTTATGCAATTCCTGTAGCATTAATTTACCACAACAAGGATTGTCTTATTCATTATCAATGATAACAGATATCATAACGCATTGCAATTGTATTAATTTGATTGTAAAGCTCTTGTGCAGGCAGTGGATTGTCGTTCTCGTCCATTTGTTTATCTAGGGTATTTTCAACCCGATATATTTTTGGCCGGGCAATATCCAACCGCCACTAGGTTTTGGTAATTTGCCGATAAGTTTGTGGATGTCGAAGCAGTTGTAGATTTCTTCTCTGCGATTGCAGGATTTACAATAAGTAACAATTTTATCTTGTTCGGTATAAAGATCCTTTTTGCAATTACAATTTCTTTCTGTACCTTCAGTTTTATTTTTAGTCATCGACAGTAATAACTTTATTTACTCTGTCTGTTGTCAGTGAAATAATTCCAGATGTCGCCGCTACTGTATCTGTTAAAACTTTGTGGAACATACTATTTTCTGACGCTAACAGCACACAAACCTTTCAGCATCATTCTGATGTTGTTTTCTTCTGTTCGCTCGTCGTTGCTAGACGTTTTAGGTTTGCATTTGAGACAAAAGGCTGTCATTTTAATATTTGATTGTCAAACAAATATTATTTCAAGCAATTAATTGCTAGATTATCATTGCTTACATTTGGATATTTGTCAAACTGTAGGATAAACTTTAAAAAATTACGATTTTTGACATTTAAAAGAAAAACATAATTTTATAAACTCAGTCAGCAGACGTTCCAACTGGATGTAGTTTGTTAGAAGAACAATTTATTCTTTAATATTTTTTTTCTATTATATTTCTTGATGACACCATTCGGAGTAAGTGCAAACGAAATAAAATAATTCTCATTATAAACAGCTACCTAGTGAGTACGGGATCCGTCATAGAAATCTTGTATGTTAATTACACACGAGCCACTTATTGGTGCTTTGGATAATTCTTCTTGCGTATATACTCCGTGAAAAGTTGTAACTGATTTTAGTTTATCAAGTATATCGAAATTGCTTAACGGCAAAAAAGTTGCCCGCGTAGACAACAAAAGTTGTCTGAGTTAATGTCTGGTTCCAGCAACATTAGGTCACTACAGTTCCGATCAGGCTTGGAAGGAGAATGCCAACTAGCCTTGGCAACCGTGGAGCAAAAGGAATAATTATTTCTTGTTTCATTTTTCATGTTGCTGAACTCGGCTTTGCCGACGTTATCATTTTTGTGGTTGTCTCTTTTCTCATCGGCGAGGAATTTGACGCCCACGTCCACGATTTTTTCGTTGACGGTTTTGGGGAACGTATTTTCATTTTTATTTACTAGACAAAACTGTATGTTCAAAGAACATCCAGTTCGAAGAACAGAACTTAAAGTTCGAATATACAACTTGTTTGATACCCTCTCTAGACGTTGCTCTTGGTAGCTCTTGATAATCATCCTGACTCTGGTGCTAGTCTAAGTGTCCCAATACATGTATTATATTTTTCAATACTATTCAGGCAATCGATGCAAATGATGGCCCAAGAAATCCACCGTTGACGACAAAATCGCTCGCAATCGCCTTTATGCAACAGATAGGTTAAAAAATGGTTTACCTCGATTAAGTTTATTCATTTTGTTGTTGTCTTAACATTAGTTTTGTTGCTGTTTTTATTGTATTAGTTGGCAATATATTAAGAAAATTCTCCCAGCTTTCATTAACTACTGCAGAAAGTTTCTTAATTTTCCCTGGTGTCCAGTATATTTCTTTTGTACCATATTTCATTGTCTTTGTTTATATTTGTTTGGTAGATAATTTTGTTTTAAACTTGGACAGTAATTAATCCTTTGGTTGCGTTAATTGTCAAGAATCTGTCGCTGCCCACAAGCTAGTACATAGGAAACGCTGCTTTGGGAGCTGCGTCAATCTTCCAAGTAACTTTGATATCAGCAGTTGATCCAATAGCTCATTTACAATAGTTTGATACGTCAAATATTTGATACAACGTTCGAAATTAACCAACTAATATTTGCCTTCCGCTTTCAGCATCCTGATATTTTTACATTGCTTCCATCAAGTACATGTCCGCTAAGGTAATGTTTTTATTAGCCTCTGCGGTAAAGTTGCATTTGATTGCTCGTTTGGGATATTGTTTCTTGTTTATTCTTATAAATATTCGCCTGACTTCATCGTTGTCAAATAAAACATTGTTTTGTAATTGATTGTTACTACGCTCTTGCTTCTGAAACAACATACAAATGTTTTGGCAATTGCTCACTTGGTGCGGTTGTATTTAGTACTATCCTATGGTGGGGTTTCATTTGGAACTTCCCTATGGCTTATTTGTTTTGCTGGAAATATATCTTTTGTGTCAACGTGGTAAGCATTGTTTCAAGTTCTATTGATCTACTAATCGATGACACAACTCGTAGAATGCACAATGTGTCACAAGATTGCAAGCTGTGCGTCGGCTAAACCTGCTCGAATCCAACAATCATTTTATTCTTCTCGACCAAGAATAAGCTTATATTTTAGTCTACGAAATACCTTGTAATTGCGGCAAAAATCGTAGATTGTGCTCAGCGGCAACATCACTGTTGTTTTACGATATTCTTCTGCAAGCGCTTTTCCATTGCTATATCCTTCATTGTATCGTTGTTGTCTCAAGTGTGTTACAGATAATCTTATTGAATTTCATATTGCATCTGAATCATCAGCGGCATGATTGGCAATAAGATTATTGTTATTTTCAGCAGAATTACCTTCACCAGTGCAAAATTCGCTTAAAATAGCGAAAGCACTTCCTGTATCTTAAAAGCACATCATGTTTTTTACCACAGATCTAGAGTAATCTTCGCAGACGAGACATTGTTAAGAATTGTGCTTGCAACAGGTAAGTAAATTGAAACATCTACGGTTTGATTGGCCATCTCGTATCACGCACTATAAACAAGCTCCATCCGTTATTGATTAGTTAAATTTAAGTATCAGCTGCGATATTACCACCAGCTGCTGTTATTATTTGCAAACGCATTTCAAGTACGACCTTATAAGGTAAAAGAAACAAGTCTGCATCTAGTGCATTAAAATCTTTATTTGGTTCATTAGAGTATTTTGTCGAGATACTCAACATATTCAAATTCAGTTCCTTCGTCGTCGTCATCAGATTGTTCTGCAAGATCAAGATAATTTTAACTGCCATTTTTGTCATAAAATTACTAGGCTTAAAACTAAACAGCAGAAGTCATAGAAAACCGCAAAATGAATTGAAATCCTCAATCTCTGATTCAATAGGTTTTGTTTTCCTTGCTAATTTTCGTAATATTTCTTCTCCTCCAGGTGATTTATTTTAGTTCTTGCAGTCATTTTATGTTTAGTATCTACATTTGATACAATTGTTGAAATTACTTCTGCAATCGGGTTTGGTTTTATCTTGTCGGCCATCTTTTGTCCGACCACAGTGCCAGATGCAGATGCAGAACCAGGCGCAAATGCTTTTGATGAGTCTATTGCAGTGGGTGCAACTTTATGCACGATTCATGATATATTCGCCAAAATGTTAGAAAATATGTTTTCAATGAAATCTACGATTTTAATTCCACATTTAGTAATATTTTTTTTGTGTCATGTTTACTCAATGTTGCCCTACAATTTAAGGCTTGGCTAACTGTATGTTAGACAGATCGTAGTTGCTTGTAAGAGGTAACTTATTGATGGTTTAGATTAAGTTGTCGTCCAGTTTGGTCTGGCAGTTGCATTGTGATGCTTGATATTTAATTTTCAAGATTAACATGACCGTATATTACAAGAGGAGGATTAACTTGCATCAACGATCGAGGTGGAAAGTCTGGAGAAAAGCTATAGATTTTTTGTCATTGACCACCCTTAACTGAATAGGAACCATATGCAAGTGATCAGTTGATTGTATTTACTTCTGTTATGTTATCCAGAACATATCCATCAGACGTCATTGTTTCTTTCTACAACTAATGCAGTATTGTTTTGTTGTTTTTGTTTATCAAACTCTAGCAATTGAGCAATGCTTGTTGCTACTGAAAAATTGATTTTCAAATTATTCGTTTAAGTGATTCTAGAACGTAATGTATTGTAGTTTGTTGTCAACTTAAAATTGTCAGCAACGTCTACATGTTTTGTTATTAGTTTCTTAATAGTCTTGTCAAGGTTAGTTACGTTATACGCGCCTTGTGATATTCTAAACGATACCCACGTGCCTGGATTAACTGTGAAGTTTGCTTACATGCCTGTTTCAATGTTAGCCATTGCATACGAATCCGTAGCAGAAATTAATCCGATTTCATATTTTCGATCAGGCGAAAATTGTATTGGCGAAATATAATTGACAGAAACGTTTGCACTGTCAGCGCTGGTAGTGCTGGAGTCAATTGATAACGTTGTTGATATCGTTATTATTTACGCCTTCACAATTGTGTATAGCATAACATTCGCATTAAGACAACTTGCGCAAAATTAATGATTAAAGAAAATCGTTTTGCAAACTTTTGTATTCGTCAGTTGTTAGTTTGATCAAAGATAATTAAGCATGCCTATGATTTCCTTGTCTGCTTTCACACAGACATTTCTTTCTTCTTTTGATATGAACAACCTCAATTGGTTAAAGATTTCCGAGATCGATGAGAAAACTATCCGAGGCTTTGCCGATCTTAACATAGGCGTTTTGAACGCCATATCCACATTTTCTTTTACTCAATTTTCATCAAGGACTTTCGCTAACGTACTTTATTTATTTATGTGGATGGTAAAACATTCTTCATTGCTTATTTTGATAGGTTTAAGATAAAGTCGACAATAACACCATGGCGATACGTATTCTATGATCCTATAGTATGTTCAGCTTTTCAGTTGCAATATCTATATCATTACCTATATTATTAGCTCCTGTTTATCCAAACATTCCATTAATTTATTGTTGTTTTTATTGGATCATTTCTAATGACATGAAGTTTTTCTTTGATATTATACCTAGTATCATACATTTACTCTCGATCCGTAATTTTATTGGATTAGTTTGCTTGCCAATCATCTATTATTTTCCTTTATCTTGTTATATTGGTTCCATTCTTTTAATTTTCCGAATAATTTTTATATGGATTAGCTTGCTCTGTAATTTTGTTGCAGCAATTTTTGTTTTAGCTGCTTGTTGTTCTTTTAATTGTCCTAACAATCCTTTCTCTTGTTATTTGTTTAGCTCAACGGAGGATAGTGGTGTAGTATTTTGTTGTTTGCTAAGTACAGCCTCAACACACGGTTTATAAACTTCAGCAATCTCTTTAACCTAAGCTACTTGTCCTTGATGTTCTCATGTATTTTCCTCTTAAAAGCCACCATCATTTTAGCATATTCCGTTGGGAAATCAATATTTTTCTTAGTCTTTTGTTAATGAGCACGTTTTCACAACACTGTTACATGCATAAACAAAATATCTACGCTGGATCACGTTCTAGTTTATCAAACAAGAAATAGTTGTATTACTCTTTGGTAGTTCTGTGATATAGGTCAATAAACTTGTCTCTGGTTACACGCCCACACTGCTCGTTGGCAATGTTTCTCACATCAACATTGTCTAGGTCAGGAAAAATATAAAACGTCCTGTATTTCACCTTATTAACCTATCAACGTTATAATATACCTAGGTTAAGAAAACCAACATTACATATTTAGTTAAATGGCAATGAAAAATAAGAACGTATTTCATTGATATCATCGTTGTTTATTGGAATATCGTTAAATACAACTATTTTATATTCTGACTAATCACGTTCATTTGCCGGAACCAAATCTTCCGGTAATTTTATAAAAATATATCCTCTCCTAAACCAAAGGTCCCCGCGTAGTTTATCGTTGTAATCGCTTAATAATTAGTATTTGTCCTGTTGTGGATTAGATGTATAAACATACACCCGATCATAATTAATGTTGTCTTTGAGCAATGATTCATAAACAAATTTGTTTTATCAAATCGTCTCCTGCCAATTATAAGATAATGACAATCTGGCAATTTGTTGTTATGTGTGTACTTAACTAATTGCTCTGTGTCAGAATTCAGTATTGACCCACAAATTAAATGTGGGAATACAAAGTGTTGGTAGCATACATGTATGCATGTATTTTTATGTGGGAATTAATAATAAACAATAAGTTTTTTTCACAAATTTCGGAACAACATTAACAGGCTCGTATCTTCGGATACTGCTATTACAACAGACCGTAAAATTAATCTATGAGCTTTTGCCTAAACATCAGGCCATAAAATTACTTGACACATGTCTACGTCAAATCAGCAAGTGATCGATCGGAAACTGGATATCCGCCAGCAAATTTGGTTCAAAGTTGAGCAGTAAGTTATCTGCAGTTGAGATACGTAGATGACAACAAGCGTGATAAGTGAGGTGGTATAGTGACAAGAAACATTAATATGCCTGGTTAAAAGATTATAGGACTAGAACACAATTTCCACTAGCAAGTTACAGTCAGGTAAATTCTGCATATAAAGCCACGGTAAAGAAAACTGGTGACACAATGACTTCATAATAAGTAATAAAGCAAAAGTAACTGGATTACAACTAATTTCATCGCCAGGTAATGACATTGATGTTATTAGTTATGCTCAATAAACAGGAGTACTAACTCCGTTTTTGCATTTGTCTAGCGATATAATGTCTGGTGCACTAAACATGGGCGTTAACTAAATAACGTCAACGAATATTCATGTTAATCCCGATGATTTAACCAACAAAGCGTACCTTAACATCGCCGGTGGTATAAGACGAACTCAAAGCATTGTTCTTTTCATTCCAACTCTTATCAATTCGACAAACAATAAACTTGGATTTGTGTTAACTGCATCAACACAATACCTTAGAAATAATCCAAACCATGCCTTTCTTTTAGTTCTTTCAATATTAGAGGCGGTCAATAATGGACAACTAATGGAGAAACATCAAGCTTTTGGATTAAAATAAAACCCCGTATGCTTTTGCCATCTTTCTCCATGGTCGGTTAACTGTGGTGTTGGTCGTATTTACAACTGAATCTTGCAAGAATCAAACAATGATGCTTGCTGGGCAACTTATATTTCAACAGCTCATTTCTTTCAAATTTCAAGCACAAACTTGGCTGTCAAATGCTTGTATTACCGAATTTACGACAACAATTCTGAAGGTCCGTTTCCTGGTCTGACAGTGTTTCAAATTTACACACTCGATTATCGGTTATATTTGTAACGATTACGTCTCCCTGATTAAATTTAGTCAAGTAGTACAAACAAATACAGAATCAGTAATTATAACGGTCGCGAGAGATATTTTCGATAATATTTTCACTCCAACTAGAGTGTTTCTGCAAGAAATGCTAGCGGTAAAGCTCAAGCGGCCAATAAAACCTAATTTGTGAAAACGAAAATATTCGCTACGATTTATCAAACAATTCAGTAACGCCAGAAAGTGAAGATAATTTGCTCTTGTTATGACCATGAGGAAACCATAAACAAGAAACGCAATAAGAAACTTTGATATTATAAACAAATACGGAATTGTTTTCTGCTAAAAAAATATTGCTTGAGCTTAACAAAGAATATACTCGAATAAACATCAATCATGGTCATCTTAGTATTCTAGTGGAACATCAAATAGATATTGAAGGAAAATTCCAACAAAAGTTTCTCAAAACGAAATATATTTTAAACCACTTTGCATTGATTACACTACAAGCAAACCCTGGTTAAAATACTTAATATATCACTATATACAGCGCTGATAATCAAAGTATACTATAACGAGATTATGTCAATGTCATATGAAAACCTGAAATGAATTTGATGTGACTTTTGTTAACAAATCTCTAATAATAATCGAAACAAAAATCAAGAATTTGAGAATTATAATAATGTTGAGCGAGAAGAGTTTTAAATAAGGTCGAATCAACAAGGTTGGAAGAGAAATTTGATTCTTACAAAGACATTAGTGAAAAAGATGATCTTCCACTGCAATCCCCCAACTCTCTAGATTGAAGTTGAGAAAATACTCAGGCAGCCATATGACAAATGAATGTTATAAGTGGATTTTTCTTTTCTTCTTTATCCAATTGATATAAACAATCTTTGACGAATACTGCTGAAATATTTCATAGTGGTAAACGCAATGATCAGACAATGTATTGTTTTTAGTTTATCATACAAGCCTTAGGTGTGTAAAACAATGTTACGCCTATTACAGTCGAATACGTAATATTATCTAGATTTAACTGGGGCTGGTATAGGTTGCAGAGAAGCAACAGCAAATCCGTTTTTGCTAATTTTTTTAGAGCTGGTGTTTCTCATACAGAGGCGCAAAAACACTGTTCCTAAACCAGAGATGACAAAGAACGCTTGTAAAAGAGCAAGTATCAAATACAAAAAAATTGCTTGCTCAAATAAGATTTTATTATTGCGGTGTAAAGTAAGCTATAGATGATTTAATACGTGAGTTTCGTATTATTGACAGTATATTAACAGATATGCTTCCAAAGATAGTTAGCCGGTATCACAAAATATAATGATGATAGGGCATACATTATTTTGTCTAAAAATAAGAACTAATATTTGAAAAATTAGCAGTGACAAACGGCATCAACAGTAAAACTAAAAATCGGATGACTGGTGGTAAACAGTTGACAGTTGAAATTAACAATGGTGTTTTCGGAATATGTTTCAGTGGCAACAATGTTGCTCGTGACAAACTAGAATTTTCGCTTGTTAGATTTGACGGCAGTAAGTATTTCAGATATCTTGAGAAATTAAGGCACGAGTTATCAGCAAGGTTTGTTAACTTCCATGATCAGATCAGTCAAGAAAAATATGTTAAACTTACTATTGATCTTGATTTGTCAAAAGTATTTTCTGTTGACAAAAATTAATTTTTATAAAATGGCAATTTATTATTTGTTCGAATATCGTCATCGAGTAAGTGGTAGAATAATGTTTTCTCTTTGACATCACGATAATGAAATATTTCTCATATCTGCAGTTGAGACTTTGATGATAGGTGAAGAAGTTTGGTGAAAATTTGTTTAAACCTTATAAAAATAAAAAACCAACCGCTGCGCGGTTAGCTCAAATAATTTCGTCTACACTTTGTACATAAGCCGGACACAAAATTTGATATTTTACAAGTAAGGTATCCCAAAGCAAATATGACGGCGAGCTAAAATTAGATAGAGGTCTCAGCAATGCGTTTTTGTATTTGTTTTGATAAAAATATTGGTTAGTGAGCTAGACACTTTCTCTTGTTTTACTACTGAGTCTTTTTGTATAATTTCCCGCATTTTACATGCATATGTTTCTGGCGGACTTTACTTAATTGCATAGGCTTAATTTGTATTTCATATACACCCAAATAACATTGTTAGAACAGTGTTCAACTTTTGCATTTGCATGTATTTGCATTCGTCTGTTGTTAGGAGTTTCTAGTCGAGAGGTATGATAATTTTCAGGAAATAGTAACTAGTTACATGAAAAAATCTAACTACGAATAGTGTTCAAAATATCACTCCTAAATTTAATATGATTGCTTTTATCTACGTTAGATAGGGTTTATTGAAGAATACCATAGTTGTCTGTATCGGAATCGCATGTGATTATGTTTGAAAATGTCATGCCTAGTTACAATTGTTGAGGTTGCAATCCCTTTCTTTGCTACTAATATCACCAGCCCTTGATCTTTTCTGATATTCTTACTATTTACGTTTGATAGTTCGTGCATGTAACGTGTTCATATGCAATGCTACTTTAAATGGTGTTCAGGTTGTTACAGCTTCCTGTCATGTTTCTTTTCACCATGACTATGCTTGAATAAATACCGTAGATTGTGTACCATGTATATGCATGAATACATACCATGGATTGTGTACCATGCATATGCTTGAATCAATACCACGGTTTGTGCACCGTGCATATACTTGAATAAAGACCATGGATTGTGTACCAGGCATATGCGTGAATAAATAAAATGGATTGTGTACCATGCATATGATTAAATAAATATTTTATGAATGTGTACCATACAGAAGTTTGAATCAATACCATGGATATGGTATTGAATCAATACCGTGCATATGTTTGAATCATTACCATGGGTGTGTGTGTGTATATGATTTAGATTTTGAACGTAGCTTTAACAATTTTCAGTCA
>QKMX01166640.1:0-11707 GCA_003401595.1 Venustaconcha ellipsiformis
TTTTTTTTTTTTTTGGCATGCCCTTCAAATATATATATTAAATATTGACTCTGAATTACACTGTTTAAGTATTGAATATTAAATATAAATTTCTTAAAAAAAAAAATCTTTAGCATACCCAAGACTGACCGGAAACGTATTCTTGATACCGCGGTGAACTGCTAAGTGAGTGTCAGTGATGCGTCTAACTCTATTTTCAGATCGTGTCGCTAGCTGATGAATCATGGTCATATCATCCTCCATATCAGCGTGGTAACTCTGGTCATAGTCCATAAAAGCCCCCCCCCCTGCGACGTATAAAATATATTGTTTCCATGGCGCATATAATAATAGTATTTGTTTAATTGAGTGTATTATTAGCATTTTAACGCAACATTGCTGATCATAGCTGCGGCTCTTTATTGATGTACGTCAACTCGCTCGATCAACCGTTTCACGTTCATATCCTATATCTTTGGAATAATAAACGTAAAAGGCCCACCCATCGCGGTTTCCTGGCTGGTCACTGAAACAACAACGTTAATCGGCACATTATGAACGACGCACGTGATACCGCTTGTGGTTAAATAGGTGCCTATGTTGTTGGTGTTCCTGGTATACTCAATATTATCGCGAACAAATATCTACTTGTACTAGCAAAAAAAATTGCACGAGCACACAGAAATAACGTACGTGGCGACATATGCGTGTATAAATATATCATCGAAATTGTCAACGGGGTTAAACGACGGTGTAATGTCAGACAATGAATTTGATGCATTTATTATTGATATCACAAGAATCCCAACACAGAGTTGCCAACGTTGACAGCGCCAAATTTATAATCCGCCGTATAGATAATAATGACGGCAGAAATAGCCACACGACTGGAACATATCATCGCTAACACAACAGTCACTTGCGATAGCACTTGCATAATTACGACTTTATTATAATTGACCAAATATCAGATAAAACCCATTTGGTACATTAGACGCTAATAATTCGCTGCTATTTTTGCACAAAACTGCCGCTGGTGCAGCTGGTGGGCAAGCCCTCATCTGGAAATCCGTCAGCGTACAAACGAGATCATATAAAGTTGAACAAATCAATGATGAACTTCAGTGCAGAATTAAATCAATAACAGAAAAAGAATCAAAAATCTCTATCAAGGTACACGAGCCAATGCTGAGCGCCGCCATTGAAATATACAAATCGTCGATCACAACTATGCTAGAGTGGCCGCTGGCAGCACCAACTGTTGTTAACCCACAACGTCCAAAACGAGATGTTTTGTTTTCACCGAAAGACCGTCCTTATAGCTGGTTAGTTTCAGAGTATGATAATCTACTCGAGAATTTCCAACATCTGGATGATACATTTCTTCAAGGAGAACAAGCAACCAGCGCGATCACGAGGTTATACGAAAGAGAACTGCAAGAACTAACAGAGAGGTTTGAGAAGTATATTCTTGAATATCCTAATGAATTTATTAAATCAAGTGTCCATATTATAATGGGACATCTAGGAGTCGCGATGGTTCACATTTAGCCATACATATTTATGTGGTAGCCAGACATGAAAAGGATCCCGATCAACAAAACTTATTTTATGATCGTTGTAAGATCACTGAAAAATACCATTTGGATACGTTTAAACTACCTGGCTTGATTCTGATAAGATGAGGCAGACTATCAATAATATAGCTGACGAATATCTTCTGAAGATTCTTGCAGTATGGAAGAAAATAAAAGATTCTCCAGATATTCTCCGACACTACAACGATCCAACAGGTGGTGTCGTCATGTGTCGCCGGGTATTGTCAATATCACGTCGAAGATTTCTGTAAATCTAGTGTGTGATCTAGTCAACTGTAGCAATACCTCGTCTAGGCAAGCATTATGAAGGCAGGCTCAGCAGGAATATGTTCTTTACAGTTAAGATCTGCGATGAAAGGTAAAATAGTGTTGGGAGCTGGCAATTAAATGCAACTAATTACATAATGGAGTCGATTTATTCTAGTCCAAGTGGATATTAGAGAGGTACAGCAGTAAGTGTCACATGTGCTGTAGTTGCAGATTGGTTGTCAGGACTGGCCATATGAGCAATTTATCTTCCACGTCCCAAAATGATTCAACATAGACGGTTTGATGTCAGCACACCCACGAAGTACATCAGACAGATATCTTGTTTTTACCGCATGACGTACATAAACGGCGCACATACAAATACGAGTTAATTGTCGTAAATGTTGCAAGTAGATACAAAGAGGCTGAACCGTTATCATCTAAAAAAGCAACTGAAGTCTCAGCAGCATTTGAAGGAAAACGTGGACACACCAAGATACATCGCGATCAGGCAATCGTTGAACGATTTAATCAAACACTTGCACGGCGACTCTTTTGGCATCAATATGCACAAGAATTACTGAGCGGAACGATGAGCATTCAAGACAGATATCGTGAATGGGTTGCGATACTACCTCATGTGGTGCAGCATTAAATTCACGAGTGGAATTAACATTAAACCTGTTGATGCATTTGCGAAAACAAAATATCAGGACGAAAATCACCAGAACAGATACAACAACCAGTGTTGTGTACTAAAATAACAGTGAGGCATTTATATGAACCTGGTGAACTTCTGGATGGTACAGCAAGAGTAACTGATCCTGTGTGGAGTGTAACAACACATACAATTTTCATCGTAGTAAGTACTACTGTGCAGCCACCAATCTAAAGACTTGATTCAACAGTTCCTCAACGTGGATTTGTCCTTGAACAATTACAGGTAATTCCTTAAAACACCCAGTTACCACCAGATTGGATAACAAAAAAATCTCCTATGAGTCACACGCTCTGAGTGACGAAGCTCCTTTACGTCTGTTACATTCAAGACATGTCAAAGAGACATTTTTGCGAGTGTGGCTGAGACTACCATCGATTCTGTCCACGTAAATTGTCTTGCGTCATTAGGAAAATATTGCCCCAACATTATTGTGTTACAGCAGGCGCAATGATTGTTTTATCGTTGTTTCAGCGTGTTGCAAATTCGACATCTAGATCAAACTAGCGCTGCTTTTTGTCATCTCGCGCATAACCAGCTAATTTTTTCCTTCACCGCGTTCATATTTCCGGCTTTGTCACGATGGCGCTGGCAGAGCCACTGCTGCTGCCGTTGGCACCTTCAGCACGTTGACAAACCTGAGTGAGATATTTTTGTTACTCTAGACACAGCTAGATAACCTAAATTTGACAATTCTATGTTGTACAGCCTCTACTGGAACCACGACGATATCATTCAAAATGAGTTTTGTTTTGTCTCCGTTCCTAGGATATCGACAAATATGTTGTCTGCATGTATCTGTTGGTCGATAACTAATTGATCAGAAAATTTTTTCCTTGTAAAGCTCAAATAATTTACGCTAAAGTGAACCACGGACGTTTTTCCTTATACAACTATTAGATTATTAGGGCGTCATAAGTTCCAGAAATCGGAAATTGGAATCTCTGCAATTACGGTACGGCAGTATTTCACACTGAATTTTGTCAGGTTGTAATCTGATTAAAGATGTTAGTTGTCCTAGTTGTTCATCCTGTGATCGATGGTCGTACAAAAATTCTTTATAGTGGCTAACATTGTTGATCAAGCATTCTTGTGGTGATTCCCTTGTATACGGCGGAGGCTGTCCATGATCACCAGACATGATAATTGAAGTAGATTTTGTTAATAACCAATCAAGGAACAGTTCTAAAACATCTTCGGATACCGTACAAATCTCATCCCAGATAATTATTTTCATGATATATTTCTTAACCATTTGTTCGGATGTCCACGTTGTCTCATCTCTCTGGCAAGCCGGTGAGTTGACGTCAGCATAATCATGTCAGAGTTTTTAAATAATTCTATCGCATTTGTTGTTTTACTATAACCATCGGGACCATTCAGATAGACCGCGCTATATCTCGTGAATGGATCGTTTACTGACGGTGATGAAGATACTTCTGATAAATTGACATTAAAGTAATAAATATCTGGTTTCACGCAGTACACGCACTATCTTAACCGTTTCATAACTCATTATCTGTGTACAAACTTTGTCGTATACATGTATATCTTCAAGATGTTGCATGCATTAGTAAGAGATATACTTCTCTGTCCATGAGATCATTGTTGGCCACTCGCTGACAAATCGATGCGACCTCGTTTACGATTTCGTGTGCGTTGTTTCCGCACGAACTGATTCCGCGAGTGTATCAAATCGATCCACCATGTCGTTAGGGTCACACAGTCCACCAAGGCTTTCTCCTTGATTTGGTTATTGCTCTGATGTGAGTGCAGCAGGTCGTTTTCATTGGTGCTCATAAATATTTATTTGTTTTTTTATCCATTCAGATGGTTCTTCCTCTGTGCGAAATTCGGGTCTAGGTCGTCGCTTTATCCACTTTCTTATTTGTTCTTGCTTTTGTTAATTTCACGGGTGGTGATACACATTCTGGCTATGCAAGTGTTGATGTTTGAGGCATTTGCTGCGTGTTGTTGTTGGTTTTATTTTTCTGCATGTTCAGGTGTTTCGGTAATTTGATGAAGTCTTTGCGACCTAGGACTTGGCAATTATTATTGTAATTTCTGGCTGAGGTACAAACCCTGTCATATATTCCATCCATAAAGCTTCAACTTCTACGCTTCCGCTTGTAAATGCAAACTGAGCCAGCATTATCGCCGGTACATTGTTTCTTGCCAGTAAACTCCCTGAATGCCATTTTAGGTCAGTCAACGTTCATGTGTTTATCATGTATCTTTGACAGAGATTTCACTCTGTTCTCTTTACAATTGGAAGGTCTGTTATGAGGGACAGCTATAGGCTTTGTAAAGATCACCTGGCAAGCTAGTTCGTTAAAGTGTTGAGACGGTATTGGCATCTGTGACGTATTCGGGAGGAACGTCTGGTATCCTGGCAATTGCCCCATTAACATCTTCATCAAGAACACGGGTGCCTTTTGCAAGTACACGAACGACTTCTTCAAATTCACCAACGCATTTTTAGACTTCCCTAATTACCTGCGGAAAAAGTCCAATAGTCGCTGGGGTTTCTGTTGTTGCTTTTGGATTGCCGAGGTACCTTTAGCTATTCTACGGATATGTTCGGGTTCTTCATCTGTTCCAGTTAGCACTGCCACTTCTTCCGCTGTTGCTCTTGTTGCCCTTTTAATACGATTTTAATCAGCGGTGCATATGTTTGTTTGTTTGTGAGATCTTCTTGTACTGTTTTTCGCGAGTTTAAAATATCTTTCACTTTTTACAGCCTTCTATTACATTTTTAATCAATTCCTGGTGTTCACGAGCAACTTCACGTCGTCGCTTCCCATACTCTTCTATGATATCACTGGCTGACATTTTATATGATTATTTTTATTGATAAATTGACTTGTGAGACATATTTTCGTATCTAGCCCTGCACGATATTCATCCCTGCAAGTTCTAGTCCAATCAATGATTAGACAAGTATACGGATCATTTGTGATACTCGTCAACATGTCGTGAAATTCATTCCAAGTGTGGTCGGCGGCACACCATTTCAAACGCATATTGGCAAACCCATGCACGTAAGATCTATTAAATATACGAAATAACATCAATATGTTATATTTTTCACGAATCACTCTAGGTACATAAATGTATTGTTGAGTAAAATATAGATGAAATTGGTGTTTGTATCTCAACCTCATGAAAATATATGTGCGGGATTGACTTGTTGCTCTAGCATCACATCGTCGTACACGACAAAGTTGTTTTGTTTCATCCAAATCGATAATAGTAGGTGCTTCATCAGTGGTGGAAACGAAATCGATTATGGTGGTGTTACCACCTCTCCCTGGCGCGTTAGAAAGTCTTTTAAAACATCATAACTTTGTTGCTCATCAGAAGATGGCATAATCACGTACAACCGATCCCCTTGAGCTATCTTAGAGTCATATCAATTGCATTTTGCTAATCCTGCAAGGCCAATGATCACTAAATGAACTGAGTTTGGAAAAACAGAACTTCCAATTCCATCACTATGCTTGAACAGTTTATGTGTTACCTGTGCAGATAAGTCAATAAAGAAAAATTCGTTGGAAGAATCTGATAATTTCCTTTTTCGTAACGCAATTTAATAGTTCAGTATACAGCACGAGAGTGTCTTAATATTGTGTACGGCTTCAGCTAAAAATTCGCATGGCAAAGCCAACTCCAGTTCAAAGAGGTAATGGACGAGCAGCGATTGCTGGAGCTTGTGGGGAGCAAAGAAATTCACATTTATTAAAACAAGCATCGGTGGTGATATCCCGGCTGCATTAACAAAGGTACAGAGAGCACCATGGACTAAATATCCCGGTGAAAAGCACATACCTGAATACAATTATCATAGGACTGGTACACTACTTGATATACGACTTGATTCTAACAACCAACCAAAGCCCTGTAGCACCTGTGAATCTCGTGTTGAGGCAGCGTGCTACCGACATGAACTTGAGTATATTACCACAAACGATATTCCTTCACGTTAACGCGCCGACGTAAATCTTATCCATGACAAAAATACAATTGCGGGACCAGGTGCTGGAGAACGAATTGCAAGATGAGTCATCAAAAGAAGTATGAAATCCAAGATTTCACTTGGAAGAACTTAAAAGTAAATTATACTGATATAAACTATATATACAAAAAGTCGGACATTATCAATATATACTACAGTCTGAGTAAATAATGGAGAGGTGAAGCGGCCGTGTATATGTTAGCCAGTGTTGCAAATTATCATTCATAAGGTTGCTCGTAAATGGTTGGCAAAACAGGCGTTGTGGCAAATCTACATACTAGTGCCACGAAAAATTTCACCTGGTTGATTTGGTCAAATACCAAATGATGTTCATCAGGCTGATTTGTGTCCGTGATCAACAACGCCGATTGCACACCTACAAGTACGCGTTAGCTATTGTCGATGTTGTCAGCAGATACAAAAGAGCGAAGTCTTTGACGTCAAAAGAGTCTGCAGGACTCAGTTACACTCTGGTGCATTTATGCACGTGGATCACTCACATAGACACGATTGTTACACGTCTATCCAGGTAAAGAATTTACTGTTGCTTTGCTGTTAACCAAACTCGGTGTGCGAGTTCGTGTTCGACATGTCAACATTCATCGTGATCAAGTTATTGTAAAGCGACTTAATCGCACTGTAATAGTACGATATTCTGTCAACATTAAAAGTAAGAATTGTAGATAAGGCGAGATCGTACTCAGGAATGGGTGACACGACTTCTATTATTCATAGCAGCACTAACGAATGAAGTCACAGGCAAGTCATCAGATTAAAACCAGCAAGCGCGATTCTACAAAAAACTGTCATCGGAGGCCCTGCCTCTAATCAGAGAATGATTTCACAGCCGGCACAACCACTCAGAGACAAGCTTGTTCGGTGTCGGTATGCACCTGGAGAGTTAGAAGGTGGACAACGTGCAGCTAAGTATGGTCCACCGATGTATTTAGTGTCTCAGAGCGGATTGATACTTAAAAACAGCCAACACGTTATTGTTTGGGACCATCATCGGATGGACCAAATGTTCCCAGCCAAGCATTTGCAAGAGAGCAATTTCAAGTTGTTCCAGCAAATACCAAATTGCCACCAAAATGTGTGTTAACATATTGATGCACTTATGGACGTGTCAGCAGAAACAGCGTGATGATCAAACGCGTAGATGGTGATTGCATCAGAGAGTATCCATCACTTGGTATCAAGCGATGACTAACTTTCTTTAGTCCATAGGTAAATACCCATGTGATGTTTCTTGTATCGTATTATATTTTTCGTGTTTGCGAATTCACGTTGGTTCTCTAAGACATTTCACATATATGTCGTGCCGGAGATCCTTTCGCACAATAACCTGTGAAACACCTTGTCATATTAAAACTCGTGCATGAACAGCTTTATCAAGTCCAACACAGATTATCTAACATGGATTGGTTTTGTCAGTGTTAGTTTTGGTTTTATTGCTGTGAACAGCAACAATCCCACCATCAAAGAGTTTCCTTAATTCATAGCCCGGGTGAGCGATGAGCCTTCGGAGCCTAAGTAGTTGAATTCCTTTGCGCAGATTCTCCATGGTTTTTACGAAATAATGAATTGTTCGTTAGCTTGAAAAAGTCCTCAAACTAGTTTGGGGACTTTGATTTTAGATCATTTTTTCTGAATATACAGCACGACCCAACTAGAAGGATCCTGGACACACGCATACCCACAGCTTCAAAGAAGCATCCGAAGTCATTGTTGATGTTGTAATCGCACACATGTTTTGCACATAAATGTGCGTGGGGTCAATCAACTGAAACTGTCAACCGGAAACAGTTGCATCATTACCAAGCCATAAAGGTTATTTGTTCTCTGTTATATGACGTGTCTTTTCTGGGCAGATGGGTTATCCCGTCCACGCTTGGGTTGTTGGCGTGCATATGTATGTGTCTCATCATAGAAATCCCTCCACGAAGTGATTGGTTAATAAACATATGCATATCTGTGAGCAATTCCAACACTACAGGGATTCTTGCGTGTTGGGTTAAATTCTCAACTTTAGATTACATACGCTGTGTGAAGCTCCTCTGTACGTGCCAGTGACGAGACAGTGTTAACAGACTTTGGAACCTTTAGTTCCATCGGTGGAAGAGCTTTGCCTTTTGTTAAAAGGATGCTCACAAATCCATCAATGAGTGGCTGCTGAGAATTCATGAATGTTTTCACGAATCATAACCCTATCTGCGACTGAATCGATTTGTTTTTTAATACAGTTTCCGTTAAGCTCAAGTAATTTAAGAAACACGTTAACCATGTCCGTGAGACAATAAAATGCTGGTGGCTCAGTTCTCCCGTTTACAACTAACTAGAATGTAAGAAAATCTGCGTGGTTGTTAGTCGGCGACTTGTGTTGTTTGGGTGGAAGCAGAGCTTTCTGCTGGAACGTTCAGACATTCAGAGTCCGCGTAGATGATATAAGGAATTCTATCTTTCGTTTCTTGAATTTGAGAATTTTTTTTACCTGGTTTTGGCATTAATATCCTCTGCGGTTATTCCCTGATACCACTACAGTAGATATCATGGTCGGTGATCAGTTGTTGGATGCTAAATACATGTATTCAACGTCTGTATAAACATTTCTCACCGTGATGTTTACTGTGTAGATTACGCAACCGAGCAAGATTCTTGATCCGTACGTAGTGCGATAAAAGTTCTCAACCAAACATACCACTCAGCAGCAATAAATCAGTCTGAGATCCTTCATGTTGCCAATGTGAAGTACAAGCGGATAAAGGCCTATACCTTTAGTAACCACATTAAGAGTGATACCTGGATTACATGTTTCAAATTTGTTAAGTGTGACCTTAATATCCTGCACAGGAAATTAGATATTACCAAAGTTGAATTAACTCAGGTGCTGCAGGGATTTTAGAGGCTTGTCTAAGTTATCACTAGCCGGTTTTGATGCAGAAAAATCACCTAATCAAAACATTAGGTTCCGTTGGCGGAATTCAATATGGTGCTGGTATGTAATTGGAGACGGTTGATATAGTAAGATATATACCTTGACCTGAGCACATCTGTTGATAGTCCATCTCAATCCTGCAATGGTATATTTCTCCAACGTCTCTTGAAATTTTACAATACCTATGTCAATTTACATCATTGATGGTGCTGATGTCGTTGCTGTTCAGGATTGTACGGGCATCGCTGTGAATCCACGGTTTTATCATATTAAATCTTTGTAATTCAAATAATAACTATTATAGTTCACTCTTTTCTTGCTGCTATTGAAGTGAGTTTCTGGTACAGGTCATTCAATATTTCTTAATTCCGAAGATTGGTTACACAAACTCATTATATTCCGATTTCATTTCATCTCTAAAAACCCCAGAGTTTAGGACATGTACAATTAAATTGACTGCATGATTAATATATATCTCTTTCAACATACTCATTTAACATATTTATATTACAAAGCTGTTTTAGTTTTCGCCTCCCAAGAGTGATAATTATATGACTTGATTCACTTACTGTCTTTTCAACTGTTTAAGGACAATAGTACTTACCCGGAAGAGCATTTAAAGGTATAGGCAAGACAGCCAACACTCTATCACAAGGCTTAAAGCTCCTTTCCTTTGTATATTTGTCATACCTTAATTTTATTGTTGACTGTGTTAAGTAAAGGTTCGTTCTTACAACTTCACAAGACTTTGGCAACTTATATTTGAAATCAGCAACATAGAATATTGATTTTTGATTCTTCAATTGAATGAGGTTTTACCTTTATTAATTTCAATGGTCCACGGACAGTATGCCGAAAAACTAATTCAAAATGACTAAATCCTAATGATTCCTGAACTGATTCTCTAACAGCAAAAAACAGTAAATAAACACTTTAGTCCCAATCTTTGTCGGTATCAAAATAATATAACCGAATCGTATTTTTCAAAGTTTGATGAAATCTTTCTAAAGCCCATAGGCTTTCATGATTATGGGCAGAAGATTTTAATTTCTGGATGCCTAGTTCATGTACAACTTGCTGGAAAATTCCAGACATAAACGTTGACTGTTGATCAGACTGGACAATGTCTGGAAGGCCAAATTGTGTAAAGAACCTCTATCAAAACTCAAAAGTTTTAGTTATGATGTTCCTCAAAGAAATTGAATTGCCTCTGAAAATCACGTGGAGGTACACATTATGGTCGACAAGTATTGGTTGCTTGACTTGGTAAAGGACCGACACTCTACCATTATTCTACTAAATGGTTCGTCAAATGTAGATGAGATTTTGGTATCTTCTAATTGGGTTTTTCTTCCATTAGACAAGTGTGACAAAATTTACAATATTTACAAACAACACTTTTAATTTTAGGACAATAAAAATTATTCAAGTTCTGATAATAAGTCTTAAAGATCCCTAAATGACCAGCCAAATGAGTTTCATGGGCTAGACTAGTAATTTTTTGTCTATGCTTCTTAGTTACAAGAATGTGATAGTTCACTAACCACTCGCCACCAGCGAGAACCTCAGGTGGTTTCCATTTTCACATACGGACACCATTTGTAACACAATGACAACCAGGTACTTGTGTGAATTCAGTTTTGCGAATAGCCCTCTAAAAATACAGGATACCTAAGGTTCTTGTTCTTGTTCGACAACGATTGATTATTATTTGTCACCCTGATTAGAATAAAGAGACTGACTAGTAAAGAAGAGGGTCACTGTGATCAAGACCTGCTGATTGATCCATACCAGCATCAGATGACATCATGAAATACCTGACTAACAAATGTGTCAGCTAAAGGAATAATTTCCTGTTCAACATCATTTTCACACTCTTTTTGCCATAGCTGAAGTGACCGCACAACCTTGGCATAAATCAGGGATTTCATTTTCAACAGGATCGACTTTCTGATCCAAATAAGGCTTGTCAGTTGCAAATGGATTAACAACAACCTTATATCCAGCTAGGTTATTGCCTATTAATAAAAGGTATTTGTAAAGATTGGTAAAGACGTCACATGACCTAAAACTAATTAAGATGACACATTTACACAATGGATATGAACATTAACTAAAGAAGCACTCTACTCTCCCTGAATAAGAATACTTTCATTAAAATAAAACACACAGTAGAAAGGCAAAGTGCCTGATAATAAAAGACTCTGAGAAGC
>QKMX01166794.1:0-11893 GCA_003401595.1 Venustaconcha ellipsiformis
TGTGAATACAAGTAAATGACTTTATACAGTACAAGGAAAAAGGTTTATTGATTCACCGTAATTTCACACGACGCAAAATATTGTTTTACTCAAATACTTAAAAATTTAAAAATGTTAAAAGGGGACAGATATCATACAAATATATCTTTTCAGTCCCAAAATACTGGGTATAACAAACCCCCAAATTAGCCCACGGCTAAAAGAATGCTTGTATGGAGTTACACAAAACACTACATCACCAGAATATTTGGCTACCAGTCATACCGGGCAGTCAAGTCATCAGCATTACAGGTAGTCACCGACCACCAATCGATCACTGGGTCAATCAAGCAATCAGCGCCCATCAATCGGTCAGCAACACCCGATAACCTACTACTCAACAAACAAAACACTGTGCAATCAGAACTACGGCTGCTATGGTCCTTGCGTCAGAAAATTGGTTGATTGTTTGGTCTAGTAGGATACAAGGCGATTTAAACACAAGCAATTGGTTATCCCAAACGAGGCTCCATTTCAGGACTACACTAGTGCACCTTGTGTCTCGTAAAACGATTACTTCTTGTCCGTTGACAGTGCCAATTTCCGCCTACCCCTACTTCGTGGAAAATACAATTGCCAATCGGTTGGATAGCATCGAAAGCGATCTCTGAACGCACCACTACTCGTACACTGAATCCCGGTTACTATGCTCAGAAACATCGACTTTTACATCTACCGATTATCTGTCTTCAATGGCCACCGCGACTGTCTGCACTGATCCATTCCGCGTAGGACAATTGGGGCAGATATGTCTTCACTCCTTGCAAGTGAAACATTCCTTGTCCTTAAGCCTTCACTGATTATCCCTACCATATTTTTCCGGTTCCTTGGGTTTTTGGTCCATAGCCTGATTCCCACCTTTGCAGTATCGTGAGATGACATTCTGAGAAAAAAAAAACCCTCCCGAGCTTCAGCGAATAAATACACCTGTGTGACCATGTCATATATATTCGCGAAGGACGTTTCCCTCAAAATAAATATAACTATTTGTCACAAGTTGTCAATAGCTGGTCCCGAAGCAAGAAATCGATAAAAAAACTCAGATGTCTTAACAACTTTACCACATTCCACCCATCGCTGCAAATAATTGCACGTCCTACTGACGAACTGGGTGAATGTATCGACTCTATCGGGTTTGATATTCTTAAACAACTTGTTTCGAAACCCTTGCTCGGTTAGCTCGTATTTCTTCACAAGTGCTTCTTTCAACACGTCTAATGCTTTATCATTTAGCAGCGCACTAAGATGAAGCTACCAATCGTTTTTTTTTTCATTTTTGTACTGTGACTTATCTTTCAAACCTGTTTAGATAACTATCCATGTTATCTTGTGATGCCATCAGTAGCAGTTATGGAAGCATACCCGACAGAATTGGCGATACAGACAGGCGTATATAATGTTTTTTCATTAACAGGTGAGCAAGATGATATAGTATCGATTACGGCCGCGTTGCCTGCGTATCTTTCATACCATATTACTTGTTTTATTTACATTCAAGACGGGCACATTGCATATCTTTGAGATGAAACATTGTCTTTACAAATGTACATTAGAGACCGTTCTTATATTTATTAGAATGATAATCGTCCATGAACGGTCGATACCAATGCGTATTGCTAAAGAGAGAAATTCCATTTATATAACATATTACGGAACTTATCCTGGTAATTATGTTCGGTAATGGCACCAAGATGCTCATAGTCTTGTCGTCGCTCGCTGACCAATCACTAACCACGTTGCACTTCAAGTGGTTAGTAGTAGCGAACATGTTGCTTCGGATCGATTAAAATAATTTGTGATTGCAATCAGTTCAATAGATTTGAAATCGCCTAAGTCGTTAACTGACTCGACAATCACCAGCACTGATTACGCTACATTCAGCATAAACAATTCCAGCAGAGGTCGCAAAATTATTAATGAAACCGTTCAACAATGATTCGTAAGCCGCTTAGAAGAGTGTTGCTTATTCCGCTTTTCCAAATATATTAATGGGAATTTTAAAAATGTATTAGACAAAATCAGCAATGCATAGATTCACATTGGCTCAATTAAAAATTGTATATCAATAACCAGTAGAAGTACAAGTGCAAGACTCGACTAGGTTTTTTAATTCAAGTGAGTCTTCTTGGAACTTAAGCGGAAACTTGAACAAAATAAAATTGTGATAGTGGTGCTGATTCTCTAGCTGGAGTTTTCATCATTGGCATAATGTATTTGCTCAACAGCTCACTATATTCCTTAGAACGGAATTCAAAGCTATTTTCAACAACGTTGAATTACAACGACGATTCTTGAAATAGTGATGATTATGCGAGATCAGCTGGTACATCACAAATGTTTTTTTATTCTTCAAAATACATAATAACTAACATCATAGACCGTAAACCATTGAAAACGTCAGAACCGCAGCAGGGAATGGATTGTAACACCATCAATTACAACTTCATTAGGTTTATTGAAGTTTTCATATGGAATTTCCCTCCGTAACATATTTACGTTTATAGAGATGTTCCCATGTTTTATTTTGGAGCTATACAAACAGTCACCTTATTACCTAAGAACAAATCCAACAATGCAGTTTGTCGTATAGGAGTTGCTACTGGTATAGTTGTCTAGTAAACATTAACATTGTGGCTTACTTGTTCTAACCGAGCTTTTTTATGGTTCATGCATAAATGAATACCCAATAGGGCCTTTACTGCATCAAAGAATATTTTCCTGGCATTTCTAACGATAGATCTAGATAAACACTACTAGTGTTGTAAGATGATATTTAACAAATTTGAGTGACTGAAGCTTCTTCGCGGTTAAGTGGTAATTAAAAACTCTCCGAAGAAAATAGGTAAACTACACAGTAGATCAAACTGCACGTGCAAATCACAACATGTAGTCATATATGAGCATAATCACGGACGTTGTTCATGCAGGATCTCGCGAAATTTGCAGTGGTTTCTTCTGGAGTCAACCTTTGCCATTTTATTATAACAGGATTATTAATTTTTGTAAAATATATCTTTGTTGAACATTTTGAAAATTTAGATATAACATACCTAGTTTCATCTTGATATACAGTGCTCAAAGAACATGTTTCAATTATTCGCTCCTGTGACAAATTTCAATATATACTTGCACCTGTCATCATTTTATTCCGTTCCATACAGTACACTTTCCCACGTCACTATTTACCCTCTTACAGAACACCACATGTACCCGATTGAAGTTTGACACTAAAATGAACCATATTTACGGCAAAAGTATTGCCTAAGTGAATGAAATCAGTTAATTGTCATGGACACTGTCTAAATTTTCAAAGGTACAATGATTTGAAATTATTATTTTGTTTTTGATAATTGTCTTCATAACCCAAATTCTCTAAATTTATTTATAGTTGTATAATTTTCAGAAGTAATGAAAATTGGAATTTGTCCATCTATTCATTATGTGTATTTCGCACGGGAGAAAGCAACACGGCTGTGCAATCGGATTAAAATTTACTATACAATTTCACTCCATATCGCGACTGAGTAGTCATCAACGCAGCCTTTTCCACAGATAGAACCTTCGGCTGTATAAAGGTTTAACAGAAATGAATGGTCTATTAGCAAATTACTTAAGACAATTGTTACAACAAATGTGTTTGAAGGTACGCAACAATGAAATGTATAGGTCTGGATATTAATACGTCTATTACACCTTATTTGTTAGTCTGATGGGGAGGCATTTCTATTCATGTCTTCCACAGAAATGGAAAGAAAATTTACTGCACGAATACGCATATCGACTTTTATCAGTTTCCTTATAGCCGGGGCATTTATAATGTAAAGAAACGTACAACATTACATTGTTGGCAAAAGAATGGAAACTTAGATTAGCTTAATAGTAAACTAGTTAGTATGAATTTGCACTCAAAACTTGGAGGCCATGAACAAACTGGGGTTCGAATAAAAATAGCTTCACAAACCGCGAATCACTTGTGCGGAATAATAGTCATTAGAATTAACGTCAGGATTGCAACACAGTTATCATTAATGTGTTTCAAGAAAGATAACACAAAATCTTGACAACAATTTTGAATCTATTCTTTGAAATAATCAAACTAACAAATCTTATGTAAGTGGACAAATGTTGTATTCTCTTAATATCACGAAATCTTTTTACAAGCCGACTTCTTTATCAATAGAGTCATTATCTTTCTTAATTTTATTTATGGTCATAATAAAGTATGTGCCACAGCTGTGTTGATGATTTTGAAAGCTGTCATTTAAACAATATGCTTTGAATGTTACCAAGCGTCAAGATTACTTGTTTTTATGTCATAATTGGAGGTTATAAATTACACTCATGTCTCTAAATATTTAAAATTATATTTGAAAACGTGAAATGGTTCGTTTTTAATTTAATCACTGTTAAATGAAATATTACTTTGAATCATGCCGAAGAATAGTTTTGTTCATATACATATCATTATCGTAAACTCTAATGGAGGAAATTGATATCTTCTATTATGAGACATTTCGTCCTCAGTAGAGTCAAGCCTATATTGTCTTAACGTAGCAACTGTAATCAAGCCTAAATCTTCCATCCATGTTCCGATCAATATTTAAGGACAAATGCAAACATGCTTCGTAAGTGTCAATTGAATGTTCCTTTAGACATGATGCTAAGATGTTACTAAATACAAAGTTTGATATAAATCTTTGAAAGATGAAATTTCAATGCTGCTACAATTATTTAACCTTGCCAAAGGACTCACAGACTGTTGTAGTTTTATACTTATGCATTACAAGAAATTTACTTCCTATTGGTAATGAAATTTCAAACAATTTTAATCTGATAATCAAATATGATCAAACTGCTTGAATATTAAATACCAAATTTGATAGTAAATGTCTTCTCTAAATATTTTAAACATTAAATTAATTTCAAATATATTTTAACGGATTGTGATGAATTGTCATGTTTGCTTGAGTAAAGATATCCTCATTTTCTTAAATTATTGTTAGGTTAATTAATATTAGGTATCGACAAGGTTGCATTTTAGAATGATTACCCCGAATAGTGTGGTAGTAGCTGAGTTTGACCATGGTTAAAGATCTAGGTCACAGCATTTGTCCCCCCACGACTTTCATTTATATTGGTAAAATATGAAAACGACTTATCATTGATCACACAAGAGGACTGAGTCGGAGGATGGGTTAAAAGCTAAGTCAGTAAGCAACGAAAATGCCATTAACACACTGCTTTGATAAATATGTTGAGAGCACAAAGTAGGAGCTACTTGGATTATACACAGTGACAGACCAAAGAAATTTAAGTGGTTGCAAAGCACCAGGCATTTTGGTATTAGCCTTACATAGAATATGTTATATCGTGTGCAGTCCGTTAATTGGTTTATGTACCGATAAATATTCAGTCTGTCAAACAGTTTGTTTTCCGTGCTTATCCCTGGAAGAAATATGTTATATTCTTGATTTAATCACTAAATACACAAGAACTGGCGCGCCAAAATCTCAAAGCGATATTTGCTTTTATTCTTGCCGTAGCGAGCAGAATTTATCTGCCAATATAGAGGCAAATTATAATGTTTGACTGTTGAAACACCTCGCAGATATTCGAAAGACCAAAAGTTATTATATCATAATTATGTATGTTTTATATAACATGGTTCGGTGTTTGCTTACGTATATAATCAGTCAAAATATTTTCCTTTAATTTTTAAGCTTAATGAGTGGGCAAGATATAAGGCGCGATACTCTCAATCACAACATTACCGATTCGAGTACACCTTGCGGAAAATATTTACCTGGTAATTTAGGAGTTAGTTGTAGATAGAGAAATGATAGATAGTCGATTATGTTAAATTGATATTAGTTACAAGTACGAGATATACCTTGGTACAATATTGTTGGGGCCATCCTTTATGCCTTTTGGCACAAATGTAATTGGTATGGACTCAATGTATTAGCCTTAATTTAATAAATTCGCATGCATCAGCTTACAATCGTTCACGTTCTTGATGGGTATCTGTAGTCGTGGCATTATTTCATCAGATGTCAAAGAAGTGTGTACTGTTAGAAAAAATAATAATTCACTGTTTAGTTTGAATACATCATACCAATTTGTCAAGGAGGGCCATAACATACTGATGAAACAATTAGCTTAGAAGCTGTTTGGTATTTGGAAAAAAAACCTGTAAAGTCACAATTTGAGATTGTACAAGAAACTTTAAGACGTTAACGTTGAGAACAATTCAGTGTTGCAATGACGATGCTAACGAGGACATTAAAATGTTAGAGCTTAAGTGGTCAAGATAAGCACGGGTAAATCAATTAGAGAGATATATTTGTTATTAATATAAATATGGAATTCCACATAATTCAATCTTCAGTGTATGTATGAAATGGAATAAAACGAAGCAGACGAGAAACAACAAAGGATCTGAATATTTCTCAGAAAATATTGAAAATAATGTTACAAACCTATAGTGGAAATGTACAACACTCCAGTACTTGTGATGTTATTGAATGCACAATGTCAAATCGTATTCTAGTTGATGTAGTATTTTCCCGTAATGAGTCATTTGATCTCGTTTTATCTGATCCAGTGTTTAAAGACATTTTATTAGACTTTTTATATACATTTCATAATGCTAAATATACTATTTGCAAAATCCATATATAAGCCTTTGAATTAATATAAAGCCTATATTTAAATTGTGTGCACTTTTAACGTATAAGTTAGATACTGACCTCAGTATAAGTGCACCAGTCTATGCTCAAGAGGAGATAAGCCAGCGGAGAGTGGAAACGAACGGAAGCGATTTAGAAAAAGACTCAAAATCAACACTAAAATTTACTTATTTAAATTTCAATAGCAATGGGATGGAATAACTGCAAAAGTGTATGCCTTAGAAAATTTAAATAGTGCAACTACAAGTGCTCCAACATGTTTTAAATGCGTCATCGGAATCTAATCATATAATTAGCTTTGCTGCAAATGCTGGTCTTCTTGTGATTATCGTCACGTTCACCCACAAGTATTTGCTGAACCTATGATTGTATAAACACCCAACACTGCGAACTAGACACAATGCTTTTTTGGAAATAGAAATAGTTGCAAACGAATTAATAATCAGTAGTGATGCGATTGCAGTTTCAGATCCTGATGAGTAAGAAAAATAAAACAATTACAGAACGTTTTTTGTCTTGCATATAAGTATGCCGACTGTGATTTTGAACATATCGTTGTGCAGGATAATCCACGACCGATTTAACGGTGCAACAACTGAAACAACTTGCACATGAGCGTCATTTACAAATACAAAGGTGCGAACGATAAGTTCAAATACTTGCATCATAAGACATTTGGGCCACTGAGACCGCTAATAACGTATAGTAATTACAAGTAACTGAATTTGTTTCACAAGGGCATTGGTGAGTTAGTCAGTCAATCATGTGGCAATTATTCCACACATATGAACACTCTCCAAGGATACTCGACAACTGTTTTCAAACATGATTCTTGGAACTGTATTTGGCATTGCTGCGTTCTGGTATCTCATTAACTCAAGCGCATATTCTTCACGAAACGCATTTAGGTTAACCTGCTTAATTGCGACATGTTGAATTTAAAATCTAAGCAATGTTGATCAACAAGGAATTTAAAAGATTCGGAGACGTTAAAAATATAACAATGTAGGATCAGGATGGAATCAGTAAATACAAACACAAATTAAAATACATATTTTCCTATACCAAACATTTCGCGGATCCATTTATATGGGTGAACTTGGCAGTATAGAAATTCATATGCAGATTATTGAGGTCCTACTCAAAACGTCTGAAATAGTTGGTTCTGGTGTTGCTGTTAATCTATTCACTTGGGATAAAGGCTTTGATCTGCTTTCAATACCCCCATGTATAAAGCGAATGTAGATTGAGCTGTTCAGAGTCTCTATCTTATTATATGTGAACAAAGAAACATTCCGGGTTGCATAACCGACACAGCAAGGACGAGAATATATAAATTCTATGAAGACACACCATGAATAAATTTAGCACCCACTAGCTGCTAGGCTGAACATGAATTTTATTGCGATGAAGTAATTACATAGAATCTTACCTGGTAAAAAGCACACTTTGCTCTTTACAACGTTGCACAGAAAAATGAAGAACCCGATATCTTTGCGAACATTGAATGTCTCAAAATTCATGCGATTTATAAATAACTGACAAATAAACTAGAACAAGAACAACACAAATTTCTGCACTAGTCTCATGTGGGTTTTGTTACTTTGTTGATAGATGCAACGGACAAACCGAGTCACCAATGATGTCCACAGGTAAAGATTGTAGCTGTGGTGTTTCTTAAATATGTCGATGTCACAGACAAGCTGATTCGACAACAACTATATTCATCCGCTGACACGATTATTACCAGTGATGATATTAACACGTTTTGTATGACCACTCCCTGATAATTGGTGATTTTAGAAAAAACGATTTTATAGTTCAAGACTACTGTAACATCACTGGTTCATATAGAAGACCTGCACAAAGAGCACTCAATTTACAGTTACTAAATGAACCGAGTCCAACAAAACTTCATGCAGAATTTCATAACCTTCGTGAGTATGATGATCACTTAATAACGCAAACAGTATTTTCACCGTCAAATGAACCAATAAATGTTATTCCCAAAAAAATAAGAAAGAACACATAATTTTTAAACCTTAATAACTAAAGTCCATCAATGCGTTACAGTCTTTGAATCCATCATCAGTAGAAAAGTTAGTTATCAATCTTTTCATTACAATATTTGAATTCATCACTCGACAAGTCAGTTATCAATCTAGCGGAAGAAAACGTCATACTCGCTGGTAGGCATTATACCACTAGCGTTGACTCGCTGACTAGAAAAGGTATATGTCATTACGAGAGCGGTAGAATTTCGAAGACGTTTGCTGAAACTCATCACAACCGATTGTGGCATTTTATTCATTATTGTCGAGTAAATGTATTTCAGTAACAAAATATAAGCATGCGTATAAAGTCTGTTTAGCGATTGAATGTAAAACCATGGGTGTTTATCCCAATTTCAAATTTTTACACCAATATGTGGTTGCTAACAGAAGTTTGAAGCATTTCATTCCACTGATGTACATATGTACAAGGTATATCCTGCACACTATTTCATATCACCGAGAATGGCCTGGTCTATAACAAAAATCAAACTCGAGTTGGAATTATTGAGTTATACTGCATGCCTTTGCTTATTGAACCCCACTTCGTGCTGGAACATATCAAATGGCAGGTCACAATTAGACTGGTATTACCACCATACCCTAAAAAGTTATATCATGTATCTTGACCTCAATACCCTTTGTGTGTGGAAATGATGCATATGATACCTGATGGGTATTCGTCCCTAATATATTGATATGTAACAAAAACACCAATATGATTACAACTGTTATAGTGCCTAGGTATATTTATTTGAAGTTGGCATAGAATACAATTAAGAATTCATCCCACCCATAATGATTATCCATCCATTAGCACTACAACCATTGTCAGTGCTCCACGAATTTCCTAAGTGTATCATGTTTGCTAGTATGTATTACATGCACGAAATCTACAGTTGCATTTGCAATTAGGAATGACTTAAAGTAAAGTAGAACAGGTACTTGGAATTTGTCAGCAAGCTTGGATATCCCTATACATTCCAATGAGGTTCTTATAATCGTATCGCACACAATACAATACAACAATTGTATTATTAAATGGCTTCAATAAAATGTAAATGCAATGTCCCTGCCAAAACCACTTATGCATAATGACGATGGAACCAGTTCCATATTTCCAAACTCAGTTTGTGCATTGATCACTGATCCGGCTGGATCAGGAATCACTTAACTGTTGTTGAGTATGATTTTGAGATGGATAACATATGACATGCTGTACGTTATCGAGCCATCAGCTGAAGATTAATCATGCTATGATGTGCTCAAAGATTTTTAGCAACCACTGAACTGGCACGTCGTCAAGTACTGATGTAATTTCCATACTTGATGAAGAAGCTACAACTGATGCCTTGATTATGTTGAAAAAAAATTATGTCTTGTATGATGATGTGGTGCTTGAAAACCAATATTGTAAAATTGATAAATTTACCAAGTATATTAAACAAGTCACAATAGCAAGTACAGAGAAAATGGCGTCGGAAAAATAGGCAATATCACAGATTAGGAGACCATCAACGAATTACTTCAAAGGCTTCCAAGACCACCACCACCACCACACAAGAGTCAATTATGCAAAAACCCAAAGCAACTTTTCATAAATACGTTCACCAACTGACATCTCAGAATCGCAATCCTTCAGGTCGTTTTATACACCACAGTTGGAAATATTTAGTGACAGAAGAAGCAAGATATGGTTAAGATGGTATGAATCATGTGGATACAGAGGAACGTATTAAACGGTAGCTACACAAAAACTTGAATATTCATAGGTATACGTAGAATAAGTATATGCAAAAAAGGACACAAACATTAATGAAGTTCCTAGAGTAACACAAATACACAGCCACAAGCTAAATATGCGCATATTTCTCTTGAGACATAAAACATGCACCTATATGGATATTACAATTGAAACTAGCACGAAAAGTAACAAAAGTGACTGGGGCTATTAAAAAGCAGCTCAAACCCTTGAATGGCTCTGACCTGCAACTTGAAGAATTTCCAGGGTAAAGGGAAAGCAAACAAAACAAGGAGAAAGACTGTGCACTGTGTGACCATAAAGTCCAACAACATCATGGACGGGAAAACATTTCGAGCATCGATGATGTATATAACGATACTGCTGAGCAGCGCTGAATCACTACGTTTTATGAGACACTCCAAGTCCACATAAAATTAATGTTACGATGCAACGCGTTGTTGAAAATGCAATCCAGAGCATGATCACGGTTCTAGTTAATTTTTTGGTGAAGATTGTGATGTGACCCAACAATTATTTCTGATTGCGTGTTTTGTTTCATTTTTAGAAGTTAGTTTTCACTAAGCCGCTTCAGAATAGGACATTATTTTTTTTTAAATGTAACAGGTTCTATTACTTAAAGGCTCCTCTACGGTCTGCTTGCTTATGTGATCGAATAATTTGCTGATTGGATATTAGAATGGATGCTGACATTGACGATGGATTTTTTTTCTCCACTTGACGATGAATATCTCTTTCATAAGAAGCGACAGTTTTAGACCACACTGTTGTGCCAAAACGAACTAGAGGTCAGTTTGGTGCTATACCATTAGCACTCGAAAATACCGTTTCCTTGACTGCACCGCCACAGACAAAAACACTCAGGAATTGTTTATACAATGAGGATGTGGAACAGTAGTGTTTCCACAATTGGGAAGTGGAATAATAATGTTTGTACAATAACAAAGTGGAAGAGTAGTGTTAATAACGGGCTTGTTGGTTACTGATCCAGATCAACAGACTATATCCCAATATCTCAGTCCCCTTGTATAATCGTATATCAATCATTTTTGTTTTCACTGGATCATTACTACATAAGGTCAAGGTCTCTGTATGTGTCAAAGTTTGTTTAAAATGAGACGAAATTGTTCTCAGGTGCTGTACATTATTAAAGTTTACACCTAATTCTGAATGACGAGCGTCTTTTTAAAACGGAATATGTACTGCATTCAAAATATAACTGCACAGGCAATAAACGCAAACATATGAAATTAATTTCAGGGATGGAAGAGTCCGCAGAGAATTCTGAATGATTTTCTGTGTGAGCCATGATTCTACTTTGGTAAAAGAATCCAATAGAAGTTAACAAAAAA
>QKMX01166795.1:0-10213 GCA_003401595.1 Venustaconcha ellipsiformis
GATCATAATCTCCTGAATTTAGCATCTTATTTTTGTCGGTTTTTCATTTTTAATGATCACCTTGCTCTAAAATAATAGTAGCATGCAATCACTGTTGCGATGAGAAACTATGTCAAAGCTCTTTATATCATAATAAAGTTTCTTAAAATAATGTTTGAAATATTTGTTAAATTTCTAATATGATTATCCTATTTATACGCATATAAATACGTACATACTTAGATACATACATTCATAGATACACACATGCAAACATTCATACACTAGTAATGATGGGGGAACGGTATAGGTTTTAAGGGCAAAAGAAGGAAACACGATATAGGGCAAATATGGATAGAGACAAGGAGAATGAGCACGACAAGACACCTGGGAACATATAGGGACAAGATGGATAGATGCCATACACGAATGTAGAAAATTAAATAAGTTGTTTCACGGCATATGACCGACACCGAAAAAAGGCCTTTTGGGTCTTCTTTGTTAACACCATTCCATTGACATGTAGGGCATCGTATGGGCATTCTTCTTTTCGTTAAACTTCGTGTAACCTCTGGTCAGTAGATGTGGACTCAATTCAGACTTCTCACTCTACTTAGATGACTCGTTTAAAAACAGTCGTATTAGCAATCCGGTTGATCGTCGGCGATGTTTTATCATTCATGGGTAAGACCTACGAAACAGCATCGATACAAGAGTAGGGGATTCAAGGTTTGTCTAAATCTTGTGGCTAGAACAGATGAATGGAATAAATTGCATTACGGTTTTTTATGGTCGACGACCGGATCGAAATGGATTGAGGTTACTCACCAATCCAAACACGCGTTACAGAATTCAGCCTCCGCGCGGACTTTGTCTTTCAATCCGAAGAGAAATACTTGTGACGTCTCATTCCCTATATTGGTGTGCTAGCGTCTGTGCGCATTGAATCTATGATACATGGTGTTGAAACTTGAAGGAAAATAAGACGAGGAATTGGGGTTCAACAGCGATGGTGACAAGAAGTAATGGCATGACAGAATATACCAGTAATCACAGGTTAACTTCCAGAACAGATCGATTTTAATTGTGATTTGCTAGCTTGTATCCCTCCATCGCATGAATTTGTTCCGATATCAGTTCCTCCGCCACCTACTCCTTCTTTACCATACGTCAAGATTTTTTAACAGAGATAGAAAGAAGAATAGGATAAATTTGTACAGCAGCAGAAAGAAGCAGAAAAGACGTTTTCCCTGAGCAGCAAGATCAAAAAGAAGAGGCAAGAAGGAAATGAGAGGAAAAAGTTGCAGAGAAGAAACAATGTTTAAGATGGGAAGGAGAAAAGTGAAACCCAAACTTTGACGGTACTATTAAACATTTTAGCAGACTTAAGGAGTCATAAACAAATGTAAAATACTTCTTTATTACCCAATTACTACGCCTGACACCATCGCAAGTTATTTCTGTCAAAATATCAAATGTTTAAGGCAGTTAAATCAACTTTCGTCTCATTCCTGAGTGTTTTTTATATAAAAAAAACAACAAGAAAACACCCAATGGTCCTCATCAGGGCCACTCGCGTCTTTCGAAAAGAATTTTTATTAATTTTACCTCAATCAATTAAAAATCAAAATCCCTCTTTTATCTCATGCTGTGCGTGTGTGAGTGCTTGAGCTCATGTGTGCATGAGTGTAAACCATTCATCATCATAAAAAAATCAGAACTAAGAACCAGAATCCCGACCAAGATGGTCTACACCAAACCAAAGGCCGCAATCAACACCAGTTAATCCTGACAAATATTACCACATCTGAGAGATGGACGAACTCTCTTCTAGATAATTTGAAACCACCGCCTACACGTATACTGTTATGCTTAAGATTTCAAGTCTGACGTACCGCTGACGAAAGCCGTGTTCATCACCCATCTGTGAGATTCTTTGTTAACCGCATTGGAAAAGCAATGCGAAGYCAAAGAAGATGATCGTTTGAGACTTTCCATTCATCACGACATTTTGAAGTTCTCCGTTTGGATCGAGTTTAGCAAACCCGGTAACATGCGCACCCAACAACGGGAATCATTCCACGCTTGGTACCATACTCATGCCTCGGACCATTTTGACTTTTATAAAGAAATGTTAAAACTTTGTCGTTCCGACTTGGATATTTAACGGTGCTGCTGTGTAAAATTACGGTACATGTTCATAGAACATGGAGGTATCTATCCTTTGAAAGACGCCTGCACAAATCGTGTTTATGAGTATTCCAAATTGCCCAAGATGTCATAAGCCTTCAAACGACCGAGTTTTGTCAAACGTCAACTCTTGGTCAAAGCCCTGCGCTGGCTGGATTACTTGTCCGACAATGAAGAAAAATGGATCCAATATGCCCACAACGTTGGAGGCCATATAATCATTGGAATGTATTCGGTTGATGGTTGGAGCTTGGAAAACGTGAAGACCGTGTACGAGATAAACGAATGCTTATTTCACTGATATCCCGTATGTTACCATTCAACATGACAATAAAAATCAGCTTTTACAACGGACCATTGAAGACTTTGTATCGGGCCACTTGAAAGGCGACTGAATTTCGAAAAGCAAGGATACCAAATGGTGGAAATGTGGGAATACGAATACGATCATCGATTGAAAACCGATCCCGAGTTTAAACTCATAGTGGAATGTAATAAGCAGGTCACCTCTAACAACCCAAGGAAAATCATCTTCGGACGATGAATGAATGCCACCCGTTTGCTGTACCAAGCCGACAAGGAGAAAGGAGAAGATATCAAGTACTTGGACGTGTGTTCGCTGTATCCTTACGTGTACATATATTGTCGCTTTTTACTCAGGGGACTCGTAATTGCTAATGGAACAGAAGAACGAGGGCATCATTCGACAATAAGAAGTATTGATTAAATGTAAAGTCTTACTTTCTTCAAACAAGTACCATCCTGTTTTACATCAACATTGCCGAGAAAAACTGATGGTACTCTTATGTCTTACTTGCAACCAAGACCGACCAAGTCCGTACACCCAGGAAAAACGTGCTTTCATAGGTACGTGGTTCTGTGTGGAATTGTTCAAATCTCCAGACCTGAGATACCAACTATTAGAAGTGTACAAAATTTACCAATTTTCCAAGACAGAAAAATACCACAAGAGCTACGAGGCTGTGAAGGCATTTTCAAAGACTACATTGATGCCTTTTTTAAAACTGAAATAAGAAGCCAGTGCGGATATGGTTCTTGGTGCCAGAATCCCGAAGAACAAAATAAATTAAAAAAAACATTTCAGGGAGGAATGAGTCATCACTGTTGACCACGTGGAAAAAAACGAAGGAAGGTGATCGTTTGCTAAAGTAATGTTAAATTACTAGGCAAAATGGCACAACGACCATGTCAACCGAAGACAGATTATTTCCCAGAACATTCACGATACTTTCAGATGATTCGCGACAAAACCAAAACCAAAATGCACGTGACTAGGTCTTACTCAATTACGAAAAAGCATTGGACTTTGTAGAAGCTGGCGAAATTGAAAATGCCATCATTGTAGCCTACGTGATAGATTATGCTCGCTGAAAACTGTTCGATGCTTTTGAACTTTTGGGTGACTGTGCTGTAGTCTGACACGGAAAGTTGCATCTACATCGATCGACTAGGTCAACGTCACCCTGATATTTTAGGAGATCGTTTAGGAGCCTGGACGGACAACCGTCTTGACGACAAGATTCTACGTGTTGCATGTTTCGTTCCCAAAAGTACGGCTATAAATACTGACATCCACAAGAAGTGCACAACAAGTGTAGTGAAAGGATTGACTCTAAACTATCGCTCCAGTGGTAAACTTTGTCGTATAGAAAGAAGATTGTAGTTTAGATGGGATGGAAATTCTACAGTAAATACATACGAACCGCACATTGTACATTTAAACACATCAAATTGTCAGTCGACCGGTGGAAAAGTCTATCAAATCGTGTAATAGAAGCGTGTTCGGCATCCCAAACAGTTCACTTTACCGTACGGTTACGTCGACATTGGTCAGCATATAAAATGGGACAATGTCCATGACCTATAGTTCCTTGTGACTACCAACACCAAGCGAGAAGAATAAATGATAACAACCAGATCATTCCATTCAAGTTCGATGATGTTCAAGTGGAGTGCGATACACTGACTAGCTTTGACAGGAATGCCGTACTCTGTGACCTCAGCCATGCAATATCACATGTCTTTAGCTAGGAAACGCATTTGGCATAAATGGCATCAAATTTGCTATAACTATACCTACGATGGAAAGTGAATTGCGTGTCAAGCTTTTACTGGTTTTTATAGAGTATGTCATCATTATGAAACCATGCGGCTTACACCCTACGGATGTTATCCAAAACTCACCAAGCTACGGCGGATTTCACTGTACCCTCATCCAAATGAACCTGTGAAAGACGATTATTCGTTCCCTGTGTTAGGCCCGAAGAATTAGCTAGAGCCGCATTAGTCTACTTGTGCAAAAGGGGATAAAGTGAAGTGCGCTTCAATAGCAGTTTGTTACCTGACGAAGAGGAACATAAAGATTTAGATAACCTGAAACATTCTCAATGGTCTCCGGACTGTCACTACTTACCTTTAGTGGAAGGACTTCAGTAATCTCTAGATGGATACTTTACAAGACAATATTCGTGGCTTGCATGTTGAGTTGAGAGAATCCATTTACCGAGAGTTGGTCAAAATACAAGTGAAACTCAGAATCATTTCTCCCTTTTTAAACTATTCTCTTTTCCCATGCAAAACGAAAAATGATTATGGAAGGACACTACTTCAGTCATAAGTATAAAGTCAGTTATTCTTGAAAGGATACTTTACAAGAGAGCATTCGTGGATAGCATATGCAGTTGAGACAACGCATTTCCCGAAGGCTGTTTAAAATACAAATGAAACGCAAAGAACAATAGCATGGTTACGTTACCGGTGTTTGAACCATTAGTACATGAATGCTATAAGAGAAATTATTCGTGTGAAAGCGCTCCAGTGATAGACATTGTTCAGCTGACTAGAAATCTTTTTTTGCTACTTATCCTTGTCCTTACTACAACAAATTCCAGAAAAAGAGTTAGATTAGTACAAAATTCTTTTACGATACCATATGTTATCTATAGAGAACAATTCTGTGCTAGATGTAATGCGTGAAATAGTGACTAAAAACTTGCATTCTTTACTGGAGTATGGTTATTTCTGTACAGTAAGTACACTTATTACCTACGACAAAAAATAGATACAAACTGGCAACCACGCCATGACCTTGTAATACAACTGGGTCCGTGGATAGAAATCAATGACAATATCGAAACGGTGGAAGATTATTAACACTTATTACGAGAACTATGTCCATTGAATTGAGGTCGATTTGTGGTGTGTGTCTTAGGGACTTATTTTTTGGGATTAAGTTTACCAGCCGATTTTTTGTGGACTCCTAACAAAAGGAAAATACCAGTTTAAAAAGCATGAAAGTGATCCCTGTAAATTTACACAAGAGACTCATTATGTTAGAAGCTTTCCGCTTGTATCTCGATACTTCACGACCTCTGCGGGAAAACAAGATCGGTCAACATTTAGGTAGAAAAGATGTGTAAAACGATGTGTAGTCTTGGACAAATAAAGTGGCAAGCTATGCCCAAGATTTGTCATACTGACTCAAACGTTGAGTATCCATATACTTGACCATTTGGCTTTGATGCTTTTTTGTCTTTAATTTTATTTATATTTAAATATGTAAATAAACGTGTACTGAAAATATTCAAAAGCACATGTCTTGCATATCTTCGTGTCAAAAATGACATTCCCTACACTGGTGCGAAACCCTCTACTGTCTTCGCTTCCATTTCTTCCACTTGCACAGTCATTGATAAAAACTGAGATCGGGCTAGTTGGGATCTTTGTATCCCTTTAACTTGTTAATTACCGGACCTGGCGCTTCAGGAAAACCAAATTTGTCAAGCGTTTGATCGAACGTATAGTTTGGTGTTATAAAGAGTGCCAGTCGGCGTAGAAAAAAAAACGATTTGTTCAATCGTTTTCCTCAACGAATCGTGTGGTGTTACAACGAGTGGCAATCGGCGAACAGCCTTCTGTGAGAAAGTCAAAAGCGATCCCATCGTGTTTATGGCAGGCATTCCTGGCGAAGACGACTTGATCGTGTTTGACCCTAGTCGAACACATTTGGTCATTTTCGCTCTTTTCCGAGAAAAAGAAGAATACATTTAACTGTGGTTTACAAGCAAGGGACATCATTGTAATACCAGTAACATTTATATCACCAAATATGTGTTTTAACAAAATAAATCCCATCGCACTGTTAATCTCAATGCTCAATATATGGTCTTAATTAAAAGAGCAACAAGCAACAGATAAACCGAAACTGCAAGTGTTAGCTATATCTTTATGAACGCTTTGGCAGACTCGTGGGTACGACGATGCCACTCAAACCCCTCACGACTATTGAATAGTGGAGTTAAATCCCAACCTTAAAGAGAATTTTAGATTTCGTACTCATCTCTTTCACCACTAGCGCCAAGACGAAGGGCCAGTCGTGTCATGTACAAGTCCTCGTCGTCGACGTAACAACAAAAACAACCAAAATATCTGTAAACTTCTCAGTCACTTTGAGTCTATCTTAACAGTGTCAGTATGACTTACCTTCAGTCTCATCATCCAGTGAAACTGATTCGTGCCCGAAATATCGACATCACCCTCTGAAAAGACACACTCGTCTAAAGAAAGGCAGAGTCATCAAAGTGGAGGAATGTTTCGTAGTGTGGATAAAAGATCTTCACCTTTCTTACGAAGTGATAGTGCAAAAGAAGAAAAAAGTCTGTATACCAAGTCATTGTCATATGTGAATATTATTGTGTGTGTTTCTCCTCCGGAGAAAACAAACCAAGATGTCCCAGACCTGGTAGCCATCCCTCTTTTACCTATAAAGCAAACAAAAAAGAAAAGGAATTTCTCCTCCATTTACCAAACAGTCGAACGTGTTGTCGTCCCATCGATAGCTTCTCAAAACATTCAGAAATAACTCATTCAAACAGCCTCCAAGGAAGTCAGTGATAAGGTGTGCTGTCTGAATGTCTTGAAAGGAACGATACCATTGACTAAATATCAGTAAGAATACTTGGGCAATCATCGAAAAGTTCATTGTCAAATGATTTATAAGCAAAATACCCATCCATCAAAAGGAAAAGATGTTGGAGAATTATTGCCCTTTCTGGCGATGTTGTGTCTGCCCATGTTAGCACCGGTGCTGAAAGGAGTATTTGGAACAACGATTATGCACCTCATGCAGGCACCAGCTTCACAAGGGATGTATAAGAGATTAAACGTCCAAGAAAATAAAAGGTAACACTGGAATCCAAAAATCTCAGACGGGATCATTGAAATCTGATGGAAGGAATAAAACTTGTTTCAGTGGTTTACAAACGATGGATAGAATGCCATTGTTGCCAAAAACAACGGACCACACATTTACTTCCCAACGTCATCTGATCGAAATTCCCCAGTTACACCATGAATTGAAATCATTGGTGGATCTCAGAAATAAACATTTGGCTGTGATGACCCAGTTACAACACGAATTGGAATCTTTGATGGATCGCAGCTATTTGTTAGAAACAAAAAATTGCAATGGTACGGTCAACTGTGTTGAAAGAAATGCAACTCATTCATCAGCAAGCTTAATACGAAACAGTTCTGTCAACACTGACAGATTGTAAGACTTTGAAAAAAGTCCATCAGCACCACCCTCAAAGATCACGACAGACGCAGTCCCACGAATGCCTGAGGAAGTCGACATTCGAGAAGTCTTTGAAAAGCTTTCGGCAGCTTCCATTCCTAGTAAGATTGTTGCATCATTGTTAACCCCTTCCCCTACACCACAGCAAGAAAAAGTAAACATTGAGTTCAAAGATGATGTCAACCCCTCCTTTGAAGAAGTCAAAAATAAAGAAGGGAAACCAGTTTAGAAAGAATAAAAGAAGTCCAAAGGCATCTCAATACCACCACCACCACCAACACTACCTTTGACAACTACTCATGTAGTACAGGGGACACGTAAGGATGTTAATAAACCTCCCGCTCGTTCCATTCAGAGTAGCATCAGTGAAGAGTGGATTTCTAATTAAAAATTCTAGATTTTAACTTTTACCACGATCCATCTGCGGGTTAAAGATTAGTTCAAATATTATATCATGCTGCCAAACCTTAACTGAAAACTGTACGTTTACCTTAAGTACAACGATTGTTACAGGAATAAACCAGGTACACCTTACACGAAAATTTTCCATAAATCGCAATCTAATTGAGCTCATTGTTCATCTATGGCAAGCCTATTTAGTCGATGTCCCTACTTTGGCCACCTACAATCGTAGCTAGATATATTTATTTTGTGTCAGCGACGTCTTTCCCTAATTTAATTGGGTCGTACCATTGACTACCAAATCTAGCAGGGAGTTAATGCGATCACTCAACCTAACGTTGAAACAAAAAGGTCGTCACCATCTTGTAATGCAATCCGACAAGGGATCCGAATTTATAAACAACGTTTCTAAACGAATTAAAGAAACGTGAAATTCATTTTCCATGTACCTAGAGTCATAAAACCGAAGCCAGTATCGTGGAACATTTTCAACGCACCTTGAAA
Organism: Venustaconcha ellipsiformis; assembly: GCA_003401595.1. Lineage (NCBI taxonomy): Eukaryota > Metazoa > Mollusca > Bivalvia > Unionida > Unionidae > Venustaconcha > Venustaconcha ellipsiformis. Next base: position 8,672 of record QKMX01166795.1, read on the forward strand.
GAATGCATGCGAATATATTTTACGCATCAACACTTAATCAAGTACGTCCACTTATACCACACCTAGTACAAGCGTACAACCGACGTCTATCCATCGGAGCAACGGACGTGCCCCTCAATAAGTGACTCCCGACAACGAAGTTTTCGTCTTTGAGTTCCTTTTAGGTATGTCCATAACAATGACTGTCCCCAAAAAAGTTGAAGTGTTGGAAGTTGGAAATTGGGTACACATTGGCAAAACCATGGAAAGCGTTCTCGATCGAAGAACTCGTAAAGTGGAAAAACGGCTTATGAAAGATGTCAGAGTACGTTAGAAAGGTTATCATCCCCGTTTTGACTCTGGTATCAATTCTTCGCAAATCATCGAGTATCAAAAGAAGTCACCATCATGTCATTATCCCAATTCTTCTCTGCAAGATCTACAAAATAAACTCCTGTGGGTGTGGTGTGGAGAACGTGTGAATAAAACGAAAATCGTTTTATTGTGCCAAATTTTTGTATTGTATAGTGTCATTGATGCTGCCATTACCTAAATGAGTTTGCAACAAGGAGACAAACAATTTGGAACTATTTTACTAAGCAGTTGCATCGGTTTTCACATTTCCAATCCGTCCCTGAAATATTCCTGTAACGGAATAAAACTGGAGCTACCGACGTTAGCCCACCTTCAAACACGGACCATATCCGTCACAAAAGTCCTCTTTAGACACTCCTTTGACGTCAACTCCGGCCACCTCTAGGACACTAGAACTCATGAAGTTTGCATAACCAATTTCACTTTAAGTCACCCATTGACAGTTCCATCGAGGTGTTTTCCTACAATGCTTAGTACTGTAACAAGGCCAAATTACCTCAGGCAATTCAATTAGATTACGAAGCCCTTTGTAAACTGGCTTTGAATGAAATGATTTACACTTCACAAATCAAAAACATAAGCAAAGCACAAAACACTTTTATAGTCAAAGTTAATGACTAGCAAGTGCAATACTTCTAAGATGAAAACAACACTGTTGTTGACCATATAAAAACACAAGACCCCAAAACTATACGGTACACTTATCTGTTGAACATTTCTCCAAACTATTATTTTAGTGGTCAACACTTGGTGAACGCGATTGCTGACAGGTTCATTTTTTTATTTGGCAGAAAAAGCGCCACTTTTGAGTACCACAAAAAAGCTCGTCTCCTAATGCTGATATTTGCAGAGGACAAAATATTGCCCATTACATTTTTTCCTGAATTATATGATATGACATTTTTGGTGAAGACACCAATTCAATCAGGATTATTACCAACATCTTGGATTTTGCGAAATATTTTCGATTCCATGTAGAACTAAACAAATGACTTAATCTGATTATTTTTGTACTCTGATGTGGTGAAGTAGAGCGCGATGAACAAACCTATGTACTATTACATTTCGTAGATATGGTAAATTCGCTCAGTGGTCACACTGTACTCTAACACATTAACCAAATAACAATATAAATTTTTCAACATCTATGACAATTGAAACCTACATACATACATACATACATACATA
>QKMX01166796.1:0-10108 GCA_003401595.1 Venustaconcha ellipsiformis
GATCATAATCTCCTGAATTTAGCATCTTATTTTTGTCGGTTTTTCATTTTTAATGATCACCTTGCTCTAAAATAATAGTAGCATGCAATCACTGTTGCGATGAGAAACTATGTCAAAGCTCTTTATATCATAATAAAGTTTCTTAAAATAATGTTTGAAATATTTGTTAAATTTCTAATATGATTATCCTATTTATACGCATATAAATACGTACATACTTAGATACATACATTCATAGATACACACATGCAAACATTCATACACTAGTAATGATGGGGGAACGGTATAGGTTTTAAGGGCAAAAGAAGGAAAAACGATATAGGGCAAATATGGATAGAGACAAGGAGAATAAGCACGACAAGACACCTGGGAACATTTTGGGACTAGATGGATAGGTTTCATACACGAATGTAGAAAACTTGGAATAAATAGCTTCGAGGCATATGACGGACACTTCCTTTTGGGTCTTCTTTGTTAACACCATGCCATTAACATATAGAGCATCGCATGGGTATTCTTCTCTTCCTTAAACTTCTTGTAACCTCTGGTCCGTAGATGAGGACTCAAATGACTTATCTCTCTACTTAGATGCTCTGTTTCCAAACAGTCGTATCGGTAATCCGGATGATTGTCCGTGAAGTTTTAACATACATGGGTAAGCCCTTTACGAAAGGACATCGATGATACAAGAGTAGGGAATTCGAGGTTTGTCCAAATCTTGTGACGAGAACAGGTGAAGGGAATAAAGTGCACTACGGTTATTTATGGTCGAGGACCGGATCGAAATGGATTGAGGTTATTCACCAATCCAAACTCGCGTTACATACTTCAGCCACCGCGCAGCCTTTGACTTTCAATCCGAAGAGAACTACTTGGGACACCACATTCCCTATATAGGTGTGCTAGTGTCTGTGTGCATTGAATCAATGCGACATCTTGTTTTGAAACATGAAGGAAAATAAGACGAGGAATTGGGGTTCACCAGCATAGTGGCAAGAAGCGATGGCATGGCAGAAGCTACCAATCATAGCACGTTTACTTCCAGAACAGGTCGATTTTAATTTTTATTTGTTAGATTTTATCTCTTCATCGCAATAATTAGAAGTCTTTTATTGATACTCATCCTTGTACCTACTACAATACATTCCAGAAGAAGAGTTAAAGAAGTTGCAAATTCTTTTACGCTACCATATGTTTTTGTAGAGAACAATTCTGTGCTAGGTGTTATGCGTGAAATAGTGACTACAAACTTGTATTCTTTAGTGGAGTTCGATTATCTCTGTGCAGAAAGTACACTTATTACCTACGACAAAAATAGGTACAAAACTGGCAACGACGCCATGACCTTGTGATACAACTGGGTCCGTGGATAGAAATCAATGACAATATCCAAACGGTAGAAGATTATGATCACTTTACGAAAACTATGTCCATTGACTTGGGGTCGGCTTAGGGATATGATTTCTGGGATTTCGTTTACCAGCCGATTTTTTTGACTCCTGAAGAAAGGAAAATACCAATTTAAAAAGCATGAAAGTGACCCTGTAAATATACACAAGAGACTCATTCTGTTAAAAGCTTTGCAATAGCATCTCGACACTTCACGATTTCTGCGGAAAAATAAGATCGGTCAACATTTAGGTAGAAAAGATGTGTACGACGATGGACAAATAAAGTGGCAAGCTATGCCCAAGATTTGTCATACTGACTCAAACTTTGAGTATCCAAATACTTAACCATTTGGCTTTTTGATGTATTTTTTCCCTTTAGTATTATTTATATTTAAATATGTCAATAAACGTGTACTGAAAATGTTTAAAAGCACATGTCTTGCATATCTTCGTGTCAAAAGTGACATTCCATACACTGCTGCGAAACCCTCTACTGTCTCCGCTGCCTCTTCTTCCACTTGCAAAGTCATTGATAAAAACTGAGATCGGGCTAGTTGGGAAACTTTGTATCTTTGGTATCCCTTTAACTTGTTAATTGCCGGACCTAACGATTCAGGCAAAACCGAATGATTCAAGTGTTTGATCGAACGAATCGTGTGGTGTTATAAAAAGTTACAGTTGGATGTAAAAAAAATAATTTGATCGACCGTCTTCCTCAACGAATCGAGTGGTTTTACAAAGAGTGGCAATCGGCGGACAGCCTTCTGCGGGAACGTCAACGCGATCCCATCGTGTTTATGGAAGGCATTCCTGGCGAAGACGACTGGATCGTGTCTGACCCTAGTCGAACTCATTTGGTCATTTTCGCTCTTTTCCTAGAAAACGAAGAAGAAATTAAACTGTTGTTTGCACTCAAGTGATATCATTGTAATACTAGTGACATTTATATAACCAAATATGTGTTTTAACAAAATAAATCCCATCGCACTGTTAGTCTCAATGCTCATTACGTGGTATTGATTAAAAGAGCAACAGATAAATCACAAGAGCAAGTGTTAGCTAATCCTTTAGGAACGCCTTGGCAGACTCGTGGGTACGACGATGACACACAAACACCTCACGTCTATTGACTAGTGGAGTTAAATCCCAGAGAATTTTAGATTTCGTATCAATCTCATTCACCACTAGTGCCAAGACGAAGGGCGATTCGTGTTGTGTACACGTCCTTGTCGTCGACGTAGCAACAACAACAACCAAAAGAATCTGTACAAATCTAAGTCAAGTTGGGTCTATCTTACAGTGTAGGTATGACATACCTTCAGTCTCATCATAGTGAAACTGATTCGTGCCTAGTAAGGCATTAGTCGCGCATACATCCACAAGTATGCTCTCGTGTCATATAAGCCAGGCTCAAAGAAGTCTTACGAAATAATACATTAATTTCTACAAAGCATCATTTATCATTTACATTCCACATCAAGCCAAACACTTTCTTGAGAGAAACGAAGTAGTCTTCGACACTCAAAGCAAAAATCAAATCATCCGAAAAAGACGCGTAGCGAAATATTGACATTACCCTCTTAAAAGACACACTTGTCTAACTAAAAGGCAGACTCATCAAAGTGGACGAATGTTTCGCTGTTTGGAGGAAAGATCTTCACCTTTCTTACGAAGTGATAGTACAAAAAAAGAAAAAAGTGCGTATAACCAAGTCATTGTCATATGTGTATATTATTGTGTGTATTTGTCCTCCGGAGAAAACAAACCAAGATGTCCCACCTCTGGTAGCCATCCATCTTCTATCTATAAAACAAACAAAAAAGAAAAGGAATTTCTCCTCCATTAGCCAAACAGTGAGACGTGTTATCGTCCCATCCATAGAATCTCCACCAATGCGAAAAGAACTCATTCAAACAACTTCCAAATGACGTCATCTATGCCGTGTGCGAATTTTGTCTGAATGAATTGAAAGGAATGATACCATTGACTAAATATCAGTAAAAATAGTTTGTCAAACATCGAAACGTTCATCTTCAAATGCAAATAATCTAAATACCCAATCATCAAAAAAATAAGATGTTGGTTCAATACGGTGAATTATTTCCCTTTATGCTTATGTTGTGTATGCCCATGTTGTTAGCATCCATACTGAAAGGAGTATTTGGAACAACGATTATGCGCCTCATGCAGGCACCAGCTTCACAAGGAATGGGTCAGAGATTAGACGTTCAAGAAGATAAAAGGTGATAGTGGAATCCAAAAATCTCAGAAGTGACCATTTAAATCTGATGGAAGGAATATAACTGGTTTCAGTGGTTCGATGGATATAATGCAATCGTTGGCAAGAACAACTGACCACACATTTACCTCCCAACGTCATCTGATCGAAATGTCCCAGTTACGCTATGAATTGCAATTATGGTGGATCTCAGAAAAAAAAACATTTGGCTGTGATGACCCAGTTACAACACGAATTGGAATCTTTGATGGATCGCAGCTATTTGTCAGAAACGGAAACATTGCAAAGGTACGGTCAACTGTTGAAACGAATGCAACTCATTCACCAGCAAGCTTTAGACGAAACAGTTCTCCCAATACTTACAGATTGTAAGACCTTCATGAAAAGTCAATTAGCACGACCCTCAATGATCACGACATACGCAGCCCCACGAATGCCTGAGGGAGACGACATTCGAGAAGTCTTTGAAAAGCAGTCGGCAGCTTCCATTCCTAGTAAGATTGTAGCATCATTGTTACCCATACACAACAGCAAGAAAAAATAGAACTTGAGTTAAATGATGATGTCAACTCCACCTTCGAAGAAAGTCCTAAATAAAGAAGGGAAACCAGTTTTAAGAGAATAAAGGAAGTCCAAAGGCATCCCAATACCACCACCACCACCACCACCACCACCAAAACAACTTTTGACAACTACTCCCGTAGCACAGTGGATACGAAAGATGTTACTAAATCACCTTCTCGCCCCATTCAGAGTAGCATCAGTGAAGAGTGGATTTCTTATTAAAAAGTCTAGATGTTATCATTTACTACGATCCATCTGCAGGTTAAAGATGAGTTCAAAAGTTATATCATGCTGACAAACTTCAACTGAAAATGTCCGTTTACCTTACGTACAACGATTATTACAGGAACAAGCCAGGTGCGCCTTAAAGATATCCATTCGACGAAAAGTTTCTAGAAATCGCAATCGAGTTGAGATCATTGATCATCTATTGTAAGCCTATTTAGTCCAATTCTCTACTTTGGCCACATACAATCGTAGCTAGATATATTTATTTTGTGTCATCGATGTCTTTTCCAAATTTGATTGGGTCGTACCATTGACTACCAAATATAGCAGTGAGTTAGTGCGATCATTCAAACCAACGTTGAAACAAAACGATCTTCACCATCTTTCATGGCAGTCTGACAAGTGATCCGAATTTCTACACAACGTTTCCAAACGAATAAAGAAACGTGACATTCATTTTTCCAGCTCTGAGAGTCACAAAACCAAAGCCATTATCGTGGAATATTTTCAACGCACCTTGAAAGAATGCATGTGAATATATTTTACGCATCAACACTTAATCAAGTACATATACCTTATAAAGCGTAAAAGCTTTAGTAAAAGCGTACAACCTAAATCTAATTATCAGAGCAACGGTCGTGCTCCTCAATAATTGACTCCCGACAACGAAGTGTTCGTCTTTAAGTTCCTTTTAGGTACGTTCCTAACGGTGACTCTCCCCAAGAAAAATGAAGTGTTGGCAGTTGGAGATTGGGTACTCATTGGCAAAACCAAAAGCATTTTGACTGAGGTTACTTACCCAACTAGACCACCGAATTGTTTCGTGTCACTGAACGAGAGCGCGGACGTCATCCTGCCGTTTATAAATTAGGAGACATGAATGGGGAAGTATTTAAAGGGACGTTTTACCTTTCCAAGTTACAACGTATTTGCAAAAAAGAACACGAAGTGTACAAGATGGAAAGCGTTCTCGATCGAAGAACTCGTAAAGTGGGAAAACGGCTTATAAAAGATGTATGAGTGCTTTGGAAATGGTATCATCCCGGTTTGACTATGTGATCAATTCTTCGCAAATCATCGACTATCAAAAGAAGTGACATTCATGCAATTATCCCAGTTCTTTTCTGCAAGATCTACAAAATAAACTCTTGTGGGTGTGGTGTGGAGAACGTGTGAATAAAAGGCAAATCGTTTTATTGTGCCAAATATTTGCATTGTATAGTGTCATTGATGCTTGCATTACCTAAATGAGTTTACAACAAGAAGACAAACAATCTGGAACTATTTTCTAAGCAGTTGCATCGGTTTTCACCTTTCCAATCCGTCCCTGAAATATTCCTGTAACGAAAAAAAAGTTGGAGCTACCAACGTTAGCCCACCTTCCAACACGGACCATATCCGTCACAAAAGTCCTCTTTTAGACACACCTTTGACCTCCGGCCACCTCTCGGACACTAGAACTCATGAAGTTTGAATAACCAATTTGACTTAACGATACCCAGTGACAGTTCCATCGAGGTGTTTCCCTACAATGCTTAGCGCTGTTTCATGACCAAATTACCTTAGGCCATTCAATTAGAACACGAAGCCCTTTGTGAACTGGCTTTGAAGGAAATGATTTACACTTCACAAATCAAAACCATAAGCAAAACACAAAACTCTTTTACAGTCAAAGTTAATGACGAGCAAGTGCAATACTACTAAGATGAAAACATCATTGTAGGTGACCATATGAAAACACAAGACCCCAAAAACTATACGGTACACTTATCTGTTGAACATTTCCAAAAACTATTTTTTTAGTGGTCAACACTTGGCGACCGCGATTGATGACAGGTTCAATTTTGTATTTGGCAGAAAAGAGTTACTTTTGAGTACCACAAAATAGCTCGTCGCCTAATGCTGAAATTTGAAGAGGGCAAGATATTGCACATTACATTTTGTCCTGAATTGTATGACGTTTTTTGGTGAAGACACCAAGTCGATCAGGATTAAAAAGAAAATAACTGCTATTACCAACATTTTGTATTTTGCGGAATATTCTCGATTCCCTGTAGAACTAAACAAATGACTGAATCTGATTATTTGTGTAATCTGATGTGGTGGAGTAGAGCGCGATGAACAAACCTATGGAAAATATTGTGTGTAGTTTCTTTATCAACCCAGTTGTGGATATACTTAAGAACATTTCGTGACTTATCTTGATCATAATTAGTCTAGATTGATGATTTTTTGACCGTAATGGCTATCGTCTGTCTTCAGCTAGGAAATGCATTTGACATAAATGGCATCATGACTTCCATCAGTGCAAATCTTGCTTACTTTCACAACGTTGTCAACGTTGTCAAAATTAGCTTCTTTGTTTAATGTTATACACATTGTTAGTTGTTTTTTAAATACAAAAATGTTGTTTTGAAAAAATTGTGTCCGTCGTTTGTTTGTTTTTCCAAAAATAAAACCACTGTGACTATATGCTCTTTGACGTGTCTCTATTCCTCACCATGTCATTAGCTATCAATATAGTTTCCACTTTGCCAAACGCTGTAGGGATCTTTTCTGTCGCGTCCGCATTTGAACCATATAAAGCCCAACAGTCTCTAGTCTGGACGGGGGGAGGGAAGGAGTCGGAGGCTTATCTACCAAAAATCCTATCATAGTCCCCCAAAATCCAAAAAGCAGACGAAGGCCGGCTCCCTCTGTCCTCAAAAGCGAATGTTGAGGAAGTAAAACTCAAGCTCAGCAAAAGAGACAATGAAAATGATATCAAACTAGCAAATTCAATCTTCTCGACCACAGATCGATCTGAGTAAGCAATCCCATAAGAAAAACATGACCATTATGAATAGGAAAACATCAATCAATGCAGGTGACCAGGATACAAGCAAAGCAAGTAACTTAACAATCCCACCCAAAAAATATTCTCCCATACAACACCAATGTCCTATTTAAAAGATCACTAACCCTTATCAAAATAACAACAATCCACGTATCCATATATTCCAATTGCTAATATCATTATTAGGGAAACTCATCGTTCTCGTCCTGAATATATGAGGGATACAATCTCTAAATCATTTATATTTGATTCAAATGTACAAATGGATAAAACTTGTAAAAAATAAAATTAGTAATCTAAATAAATAAACTGATTATCTGACAATAAAACAACATAGGTCTTAATATAAATAAACCATAATTATTGGTTTAAAAACACAAATCAGATAAAAACGTGATATCATTTTCATACAACAAACTCTACTGCATACTAAAACTATATGCCTACCTAAAATCCTTGACTTATCAAACAGTAACATTGTCATGACGGAAGCAGAGGAAGAGAGCTGGCTATTTTTGTCAGCCACTCACTTCCAAATATATCCTTCAAACAATATGTATATCATGAAATTGGCCCATATTACCCCATATCCATTGAATATCACTCTCTACTCATACACATTAACCACGTAACAATAGAATTTTTCAACATCTATGACAATGGAAACCCCTATATCGTTTTATCATTAAACTATACGCAGTTAGCCAGTTCTGTGAATGAGTATGTGGTCTGTGATGATTTTAATTCACACAGCAAGCGGTGTGGAAGAAGCTATCTAATAAAGGGGACTTTATGATTGAGAAATTTATATATAATAACTCTACAGGTTCAGACCAACAAAGCTATCGGCAGATTATATGGAATATCTATTGAAAGTAAAACAGGCAAAACTTGTTATCTGTAAAGCAAATGAAACACCATGACAAACATACTGCTTCACCCTAAACATTAAGCAATGAATGTCTAAATAGGTCTGGTGCTTACTTAAAGCCATGATACAAGGGAATCAACATTCACAGTATAAAGAGAGTGATAACTGACATTGGATAAAGCAAAATATTTCGCTGGGATGAGCACCAATATAAATCATTCAGCACAATTCCGAACTCAAATAGCAATAGTAGAAAAATTATCCGTTACTATTTACCAAACATAGATCCCAAATCCTCAGACACTGATTTTACCATTGAAGAGTGGAAGATGGCCATCAGAAACAAACAAATCAAACGCTCCAGCAGAAGATAATATAAGACACGAGTTCTACAAAAATATATATCCCAATATTAAAGACATCTGTCTGAAAATGATAAAGTTTGGAAGACTGGACTAATGCCTTGAAAAAACAACAAGCTATTATCATTCCAATTCTACATTTAGGCAAAGATCCATTTGCATTATTATCATACAGACAAATCTCACTCATTGACACTATTTTTAATGTGATGAAGACAATGACTATAAACAGTCTTAAACATCACTTTGAAAGCAACAACCTTCTCTTAAAAGACCAAAGCAGATTTCGTAACGAAATATCCACCTTGAACCAAGTAATACGGTTCGAGTCGTGCATTCGATTAGCATTTGATGCTAAGCGAAAATGCGATCGATATGTCATAGGGATTTTTCTAGACTTTGAGAAAACATTTGATCATCATTGCTACGATGGCTTATTGCTAAACTGAATAATTATTGTATCAAATGACATATGCATAAATGTATTCATACTTTCCTTAAGGATAGATATATCAGAACTAGAACAGAGGACGTAAACTCAGCATTACATAGCTTAGATAACCGTACCCTTCAAGGGAGTGTACTAAGCCCTACTCACGTCACCATCACGATCAACATTCTTGGAAATGCTTTCTACCTAAATAAAATTGACGTCACTATTTGCCGAAAACAGTGGCATTTGGAGAGCGTGTAACCCATATAACCAACAACTTGTCGCTGATCTACAATCCATTCTAACAAGCACTGGTAAATGTGCAGACAAATGAGGATTCAAATTATCGAAAGGAAAAACAACTAGAGCTGGAATCACCCACCCTCTACTTACAACACTAACTCATTATGTTTACCAAAGTAGCTAAATTTCTGGGTGTATATTTTTGATCAACATCTGACATGGCAACTCCACATTAGCGAACTAATACGCAAATAAAATAAAGATCTAACTCTCTTCATAAACTTCAAATGTCTAAAATGGGGAGCCGATCAAGATATGCTTGTAACGATTTTTAGAGCCCTAATCTAATCAAAACTCGATTATGGGTGCAAGATTTATGCTTCAGCAATGCCCTCGCTTTTAAAATGGCTATATACCATTCAATCCAAGGCATTATTTATATCTTCAGGTTCAATTAAAAACCCTTCCATTTACGAACAGCAAAACATCACAGTGGAAACAACACTATTCCTTAAAGAAAAAAAACTGCTCCTAAAACGAGCAGCTATAAACTCAGCTCAAGACCTTAACCATAATATAAGGAATATCAACAACAAAAGCAAAATACCGTTTAGCTAGGGACTCGAACCTATCCCACCATCAGGGCAAAAAATACATTTATTAGGGAAGAAACTAAATATTGAATGCCTCCAGGTAGAGCCAATCCCACACCCAGACACTACACCATGGAATACAAGAATCCAAACGAGTCGGCTAACTAAATATTTAAGAATAAAACAAAACACAAAAGTATCTTTATAAGGCTTTAATCAAAATATGCGTATAAACCCTATCCATATGGTCCCTATAATGTTTTGTATTTTTCTTCTTTTGCCCTTAAGAACTATCTCGTTTTTCATCATTACATACATACATACGTACATACGTACGTACGTACGTAC
>QKMX01167175.1:0-10441 GCA_003401595.1 Venustaconcha ellipsiformis
ACGGTTACTATTGACACATCAATGTTATAGCTCTTACACGTTGTTGTTTTAATGCTGGTGGATAATTCTATTCTTTCAAAGTTTGATAGCATAATTTTCACTTCTGTCATTGAAAGAAGTAAACACGTATTTAACAGTACTAGATCTTTGTAAATCTGAATTGTTCAATGCATGTATAATAGTTGAACATCTGCGTAAATCCGAAGTGTTCTAGTCTTTGTATAAACCGTGCGAGTTATTAGAGATAATAGAGGTGACTGCAGCGAACGATTTGCCGAAACACGATGGTTGAACTTTAGCCAAATGGATTTTTGTATTTCCCAATCGCGAGTGGTCTGGCAAATTTTCAAACACAGAAAGTGTTATGATCATGATTCTAACGAGAAAGTAAATAAATTGTTTAGAAATTAGCTAGATAAAAAAATGCTTTAAATGAAACTGATTTCTGCTCGCCAGATGAGATCGATGATGGAGTACAGCTGATGAAACATAATATCCTGCGTTAAAAATATTTGTTTAATCTATATCATGGAAGAATTCCGTGTACAAATATTTCGTTTCAAATAAGAAGAAAAAAAAATATGTAAATAATTTAATTGACATTGTGGGTACTTGAAACAACTTCCATCTTCTTTTTATAAAATTTCATCTTGGAATGAAATCTTTCACTTAGCAGCGAATTATCTTAAAGTAAAATGTTAAGTGTCTATATTCGTTAATTTTGTGTACAGTGTAGCAACCTAGTCAATTTGCTATTGATCAATGCTATTCAGCATGCAAGTATGATACACTATTGGATGATATGCAACAACTAAGCCTATTTTAGAATTACACATGCTATTCAGTCGACGTTTTGCAGCAACGCAGCCTCTTTTTTAGAAATATATTCTATATATATGCTTTATAATATATATTATAAAACAGTTGATACTATGCAGTAACTTGGTATATTCTAAAGTGATAGTTGCTATTCACCTCTTCGCCTGTTGTATAATATTTTATGATATGCAGTAACTCATTTAAACCTGGAATTGTATAGGCTAGTCAGCATTTTAACAAGCGGACATTCAACCAGTGCTGTGCAGCATTTTTGGATGACCTCCCGTTATTTGAAAAAATAGTTCACTATTCAATGAATCTAAAGTATATCACGAATCTGGAAAATAAGGATTCGTCTCGAACGAATAAAGTGACGTTATTTGTAAAATTTTGATTAGTCAGCCGCTGAAATGATGTCCAAGTACTACTTTTACAAGTTCATTCACAAGCAATCAAAGCTACCCAGATAAAATGTCAAAGTTATCTTTGATTATTTCTTAATCGCAATAAATGTATTCCTTGAGTATAGGATACTATGAAATTTTTTACATGCCTAAGTAAAACAAAATTAAAACAGCTATTCATCAGTGAAGACATCAAAAGGCGTGCAAATATTTAAAAGGCTGCAATTCAGCAGTTTTGTCAGCTGTTTAGAAATCTAAACAGCTTCTTCTTACATTGAAATATTCGCTGTGTTGAAAACAATTCTTAATTGCATGAACTATTCAGTGATTTTTTATTTATCTGCTAATTTTGTATTTAGATCGAGCGTGAAATAAGAAAAATATTGGATGTAATATTTTAAAAGTGATAAGGAGGTAAGCTCAATTTCCGTCACCCGCTGGCATCTTGTCTTTACAGAGCGTAGGTGAGAACAAGGTGGTGTTCAGCAACATTTATAGTAAATTGACGGCATACGTTGACAAGTTCTTGTGCTTCTTAATATACAGAAAAAAACGCTTTCGAATAAGACAAGACTTTAGAGAATAAGAAGAGTCTTTATTCATTTGTACTATCCAAATATTGTGGAATCATATTTTAATTAATTGAACTGAATGGCGGATACTACAATAAGCAACAAGGTATCTATCGTCATTTATAATGTACAATATATAAACAAATCATAGTAAGAAAAGAAATTGCACATGCATGCAGCTCCAAATCAATTTAACGCTTGTTTAAAAAATATCTCCGTAGGGAGAAAGAGATACCAACAATTTTAAGGGTATTAATTTGAAAATAGATCAGTAATGAATTCATGCTTAAGCAATGACTAGTCAAACATATTTGCAAGATCTGAATATACAACGTTATTTCTGTGATTTAATATTTTATAAATAAGTGGTTAAAGTATTCCAGATTCTAGCATTCTGGGTTTTCACAAGTTATATAAATGTTAACATATTCTATCATTTTTGAAAAATATTTCTCTATATGTTCGGATTTTAGATCTTTATCTAAAAAGCATTGAAGTACAAAATGATTTTCATCTTCAAAGAGGTTACAAGTAGAACAAAATCTACCATGAATTGATGTATACAGTCGCGTCCATGTACCAATTCCAACTTCGAGCCTGTGAGAAGAATCTTTTAGCAATCACGTTTCTATGTTTAAAAGAATAGATGCTTGCAAAGTAACGTTTTGCTCCTTTATTTGCATAAAATAAGCTTGGCTACTGTTCTTAAAAAGGTTCATCCAAACGTTGAATACAATTGTCTCATAGCCTTAATTTAACACACTGTAAAAATATGTCAGTTCTCTACCCCATAATTAACCGGAATTGTATACTATCATAATCTTGACAATAAGTAATTGACTAAATATGTCTTTCTCTTCTTCTATTATCTTAAACCAATACTTCACAATGTAATTCAATATATTTACTATCATTGTCGTACGCTCTACATACCCATATATCAAATCATTTTGTGTTGTCCTCTTTATTCCTAATAAACTTTGCAAAAATGTAAGCGCACATATCCAACGCATTTAGCAGGAATAAGGAGCAAACTGGGCAACAATAATCTAAGATAGTTTATCAGTCTGTCAAAAGAATCATGCTATGGGAAGTTTTTAAATATATAAATTTATAAAGGTATTTCTCAAGCGAAATCATTGCTCTTTTTTAGATTGTCCTGCCATTATTATTGCTTCGGTAAAGGAATTACCAACGTCATAACAAGTCAATAATTAGTAAATTTCTTTAGAATTTCAAGTTGTTCAATAATAAGCAAACATTTAATAACATGTTTAACTCATGTAGGTTTTGACCTTCTGTTTCACCCTTCGGAAGCAGGTGAAACAAATATATATTTGTGAAGAACAATTCTCACATACTATGTGGTGTTTGCATGGGAGAAAAAGCACGTTGCGCTCGTGTTCTCCACATTCCGTGCACATCATCTTGAGGCGTTCGTTCTCTTCTAGGATTGGCATAGTTGTAACTAAGAAAAGTCCATCGTATACTAGTCCATCGTATACTAGTCCATCGTATACTAGTATATAGATTTCTGAGGACCAGAACTAAAAGTCCATCGTATACTAGTATATAGATTTCTGAGGACCAGAACTATCGAGCTATAAAATCTAAATAAACTGTACAGGACTATTTAAATATGTTTTTATTATTAGGAAATAGTGGACTAAATATATATCAATAATGCAAAAGATTTCATGACAGTTTATAGTGGACTAAACATATATCAATAATGCAAAAGATTTCATGACAGTTTATCCCAAACAATGTAAAATGTTTTCCTTATTCGAGAGAAAAAATGAGTATTGCCGGATCAAAATTTATTGCAAATTCTACAATTCAAAGGGACCTACATTTAGTGGCATCTTTTGAATCATTTCAAGAAATCGACATTTCGATTCAAGGAGTTTATAATATAGACCGTCTGCCATGTTTCTATTATTAGTTCTAGTTATCCCGGGTGTTTGAACCAACAAGAGTTTAAAATTTAGCGGAACTGTACTGCACGTTTTATTTATAAAAACAAAAACAAACTTGCAGTTCTTTACCAGCTTGATTTCGAGAGGTATTCACGCGTCTAGAGGATAGTGATTGTCCAGCTTGACTTGCTATTTTTCCTTCTTCTTCGTTGTCCAGTATTACAGTCAATATGTCTTGGGATCCAAATTCTTCCCTACCTAGTATATTTAAAGTTACGAAACATTTAATGTGTAAAAATATAAACACAATTTTGAACGCATGCACAAAATGTATAATAAACATGTATCACATCGAGTATTCATATTTCAGTCAGATATACACCTTCATGTGTCGCAGTCTCAACTATTACATCCTTACTCAAAACCTAGAACCGTTTCATTGTTTAACATAAATATAAAAAATAGAAAGCTGATTTTAGTAAAGGAAGCAACTTTATAGCACAAAGCAACAAGAACGAAACACATATCCATGTATTTTTAAGTGTTGTTTTTAAGCGAGTGTCACAGCTTGAAAGAAAACGACTAGGTATTGATATTACTACATTGTAATTGCAGTAAGTTACGTATGAAAGATATCAATTATTGAAAATAGTGTCGCTTACACTTTTCCATTGAAATTATTTATTTGTTTCTTTCAATGTTCCTATTAAATAATATTAATGTTACCTGTCTTCATTGACTTCAAGAAAATTTTCGACAGCGTATATCATGCAGCCGCGAGGAATATACAACACAAATGCAAAGCTAATCATCACCATATAAAAATTGTGTGACAATGCGAATAGCGCAGTTCTCATTAACAGCAACATAGGAGATTCGTTCAGAACCAGATGCGATGTCAGACAGGGGTGCCTTCTCCAGCCTACTCTCTTGAACATCTGTCTGGAAATGATCGCGTCTTATGCCATGGAAGACCATAAGGGCAGCATCAGTGAAGGAGGCAGAACGATCACCAACCTGCGCCACGCTGATGATATCGATGGCTTAGCAGGAGATATAGAAAAAACTGGGAACCTTAGAGAACCGTTTTAACCAAGCATCGCTTTAGGATGGAGATCAAGCAATGAAAATACAAAGTTAATGACAACCAACCCAAGTGGCAACCAAAAGAAAATAAGAGTGAATGGATATTAGCTGGGCTCAGTGACAAGCTTCAAGGATCCAGTTTTTATAACCTCTAATGAAGGTTCACAACCTGACAGTCTTTCCATTATTGAACAGACAATGACTGTACTGGCTAGTCTGAAGCCTATTTCGAAGGACAGCAAACATTACGCTTGGGTTCAAGATTAGCTTATGCGCTCCTTCATCATGTCCATATTTATGTCTGCATGCGAGCCACGGACCCTGACAAGAAAACTAGAGAACAGATCCCATGTTTTAGAGATGAGATGTTACTGAAGAGTCCTGAAACTCTCATACTTAGGCCACGTCTCTAACGATGTTTTGCGCATTAGAATCCAAGGTGCAATTGGACCTTATGAAGATCTGCTCACCACCATAAAGAAACGCAAACTAAAATTGTATGGTCATGCTCATCTGGCCTATCAAAGACAATCCGACATTACAATGTGAGAGGAAAGAGAAAATAAGGCAGACAGAAAAAGAGATGGGAAAATAATATTATAGTGTGGACAGGATGGACATTTGAAAGTCCCAAAGAGCAGTGGAGAACAGGGTAAAGTGGAAATAGACCGCCCCACGGTCGTCAGTTGCATCCGATCGACCAGAAGATTACGGGAAAAATAAAAAAGAATGAATGGAAAGTACATTATTCTACACAAAAGCCCTACCTTCTTTAAGAAGATCGTTGATAGCCCTAACCACGATCATGTCGGAGAAACCAGTCTTGATGACACTCTGGGCACAGTCTTCCTCTAAAAAGCTGGGATCTACTTAAAATAAAATAAACATATATGCACATACAAACGTACATAACTACATCCGTCTAAAGTGTTTGGCTGATTAAAAAGAAAGAAAAGAAACATAAATTTAGCCAAATTTAGGAAAGCAACACGAGAGACGAATAAAATGATGCATAAGATAATTTTGTGGAAACCAAATACGGTTGGAATTTATTGGTATAGCGGACTAATAGAATTTCCCCGATATTTGTGGGCAGAATAGAAACTGGTTAACTCGAGGGGACAAGATTTGTGTCAAGAAATGGGACTTGCTTGAGTTCCCAGCACATAATTTGGTTCCCATGAGCTAGATTATATTGCTCACTTGCACTGCGTGTACTTTCACGAATTAATTCTGTATTTATGGCATGCGACATTTACCTTGCTTATCGTCTAAATTCAGAGCTTGCATATATCTCGCTGTCTGTTCCTCGTCATTTACTGAAGGTTGTTCATCCTATAAAAAATAATAGTGTCATCTAGTATTTTGACATCTGTTTTACGGGACTCAGGTAGGTTATATATTACTAAGTCCATTGGAGAAAAATGCATTGTCCAATGGAACACCACAGTAGCTGCGAAGGCTGACTAAGGCTGATTCGGTGATAGGATTCTAACCCTTTTGGTCGTGAGTCCGGCACACTAACCATTGACCCTATGCTAATCTTGCCTCCTTTAGGTCGATGCTTACGACATACAGGAACGTGCGACGAGCATATTCCACATATGCAAACCAACAGGGGATTGAAAAGCAGAGGAAACAAAACTGTTTCCAGATTTTGAGAGTTTCTTTATGATTGATACTTGTAAATAAGGTAATGTGCGACTAGCTAAGAGTCGTAAAATAACAGTTTGATTATTGCCATAGAAAGAAGAGATACGTAAAACTGTTGTTGAAAATCAACAAAACGGATACTGAATAATTTTATTTATTCAAGATTAATTTAGCCCCAAACCTTTCAGCATATTCATCATGATTGCTCGACGTGATAGGTTCAATGATTTATTGTTTATTCCGTTATATTAGATAATAAACTGATGGCCAAATTAGTATACCTCAGCTTCTGATTCCTCGTCCATGAGACGTACAAGTTGAATAAATTCTTCCCCTTTGACATGTAGTAGGTAATCACAGTCAGAAAACCAACGCGCATGCTCGATCCAGGGATCATCTTCCGGTTCCCAGTTTTTCAAACCTCCATCACAGGAAAAACATCTGACAACATCAGCCTTTCCTGAAATAATGATAATAATGCGCGATTAAAAAATATGAAAATCTTCGGCTGTCGTCGGAAAGTTTAAAAGTTTTTACAATCCAAAGCAGAATGAAGATCTGTGTTGCATTTAAGACATAACAGCAGCAGACTTTCACGCGATATTTGATCAAACTGTTCAAGAGAGACAGATGACTTGTTCAGATCCTTGATGAATCTATGTAATTTCTTTATATGTACTAGGTTTCTTGAATCCTTATATACATATATTGAATAATATAATAAACAATAAAGATATCAAATATCTTATAGAAGAAAATATTTTCTAAATTTAGGTAATGTGGATTATATTATATTTCAGATTTATGTTTAATTTATTAAATACGTGCATTTCATCGTACTATCGTACTACTGAAAGTACTTAAGAAACAAATTCGCGAATTAGGTAGAAAAGTTTAAGGGTTCCATGCATAATTTAAAACAATGAAAGTCTAACATCACAACTGAATAAAACATACTGCCTTAACCAATCTATCCTCAAGCGGGCTACTGTTCTCGTTTGAACGATTATTACAACCAAAAAATAAACGTGATATATAGGCTATCGTAAAACAGCTGACAAAGAGGCAGAGAGATTTGAAATTACTTTATTGTAATATATTATAAATATTGGAGTCAAAGAAATTAGGCCAAAATCATGTACAAACTGAAATAGTGCGCTACCTAATGAGAAGAATCCGGCGTGCGCTAATTCTCTGGGAGTTTGTGAAAGATGGTTGGGCCAATTCTTGAAGGTATCGAGTCGGTTGCTGAAAGTCTGGTACTGTGGACTCCTAATACGACTTCCTGCTCGAAGGCAAAAGCTGTCCATTATGGAGTTAGCACATGAAGGTAATGGAGCCAAATCACCTGCAAAAATAACAATAAATCTCCAGCAATAAAGCGTGGCCTCGCATTTTTCATAGTTATACATGCCTATCTATATTAAATCTAACCGTCTCAGCACCCTAGTCCAAGAGTTGCCCCACGAGAACGTGTTTTAAAATTCGTATATCTTAGTGGATCAATTTGTATCATTCAAATAAAGCCATTAAGATTTCACGCTTCTATTTCAAGCGGCAAAGAAGAAGCTGTTGCAAATAAGGCACGAACCGCTAGCAAGGAGAATCATCTTTTTCCTTTGTTGCTGACACAAAGAGTGCAGGTGCAATAATGGAAAAGGTAACCACGTAGACACTTAGAACCTTCTCTTTTCATATCTAATTAACTGGTTCAAAAACTAAAATGTTTCGTGCGGCAATTTTATGTGCACTCGAATGAAGAACTCGAGGGCAGAGTGAGAAATGCACTTTAATCTATACAGCAAGTACATTTCCAAGTATTAAAACAGACGCATTGTAGGTAGCTGCTACAGAAAGTAGATTTTGTAAAACCTACTCAGATGCAAACATATGCCTCTGTAACAACATTATTTTTTATTTTAATTTTGATGTAACATAATACACTAATGAAACAAAGTGTCTGTTGACTATGCAAACATGCTATAAAATAATTGGTCTCTGCCACTTTTAATTATCAGAAACCTTTGACTATTAGTAGACTAAAGGATTTTCAAACTTATTTGACACTAAAATTGTATCCATACTCCACCCCGTGCACCAAATAATATTATTTATGATGCAATTAGGGCAAACTGCTGTGTAACAAAAGGGTCATAATTTCAAATAGGTTTGTCAGTAAACATTGAAAATCAAACTGTTACTTTCGCTATGTGCTATTAATGTAAAGACTCACTTAAAATTTGGTTTCATTCTCTTAAGGTATTAAAACTGAATTACGTGGAAACTGAAAGGCAAACTTCGAAATTCTACAAAGGGTCATCATCCAAAAAGGGTGAAAAATCGAAGTTAAGCTCGATCTTCTTTATTTAAATTCTCATACTATCATTTCTTTAAACTTACTTGAGCTGAAACAAATTGATAAGTTAAGTTCTATATACGTATGTCAAGACAAGATCCGGATGTGTTATCAGAGGTTTGTGGACCAATAATAATGCCTTCTAGACGGTTTGCGTACGTCTGTACTGTCTGTAAAGACACTAGCGAGTCATGAATGGAACAGATTAGCAAGTTATGGGGATGTAATTGACCGATGCCTGTTGCTTTGTACTTGGTGATGATAATGTTGATTGTGTTTTGCAAGAACAATAGGTAGTAAGCAAGTAGGCTTTCTGACATGTTCTGTGCAAACGTAGATTAAGATGGTTGTGATTGTGAATGTTGTTGTAAGTGGTGTTTGTGGTTGTGACCCCGGTGAACTGTATTTACTTGATGTGACTATCGAGCTGCTTCAAATATTTACCACTATTGGACGGATTCTCTATGGAGTCACTTTGAAGTCCATTTGCTGCAACCGCTGTGATGTCGTTTTCTGCCAATTCATTTCTAATTCTCTCTTGTCCTTCAGGTGAATGTTGATGACTTTCAGCATCCCTGCTTTCATATGGCTGTTGTCCCAGGATATCATTTCTTCTGGATGACCGCCGCTCATCAGTGTCATTTCTAGCTTGCCGTTCTTGTCCTTGACTGTGAGATCTCCTTTGTGGCTCATCTCTCCGACTGTCATTGTTCCATTCTGACTGAGGGAGGCTTCCCGCTACAAGATGTTGATTTATAATAAAATCGCTCGGATTTTGTATCATGTAGGCTACTGCATCTTGCAAGCTTATAGATGACTGTGGACGTTCTGGGTTTTTGGTAGTAGTGGAATTTATTTCCATGACAATGATCACAATTTCCAGCGGTACTTTTTCTAGAAAATCCAAACACAAAATTCTCCTGTAAAACAAGCAAAAGCTAGGTGAAATAAAATGACACTTTAAAATGCACAAGTTTAATTTAATACAACTTAATCTTTTGTTCTAAAATAAAAGGTCAATCAAAGTCATTAACATTCTTGACTGTCATACCACTTTCAAAGTATTATCTTGAAAACAAGTTTTTCAATTTGAATTATGTTTGCTTCGGAAGTTCACTTAGTGTTTTGTAGTGACAAACCAAAGCATCAAAATGGTTGCCTATTATAATATCAAGCTTACAAATGACTTATGCATCTATGTTGTTAATTCTGATGGAAAATGTATGCTGACTTCAGATCATTTACCTGTTGTCTCTGTTTTATAATTAAATCCTAATGTCAATAAACCCAAATTATTTATTGTCCCTATGCTCGCGTGCACTTAATAATGTGGCATCCAGAACAGATGGAAACCTTTCTACAGTCTAGCTAGAACCTCATTTTCTTGTTTTATTCATCATGATTAAGGAAATAATACGCGCCATTTTATTTAGGCATACTCTACAATGTAATCCTGGCATATGGTTCGTAAGAAAGTTAGTTATTAACTGAGATCGCATTGAACATACTCCGATGTTGAAGACCAAACGAATTCTGAGAATATTTTTTAAATGAGCACAGCACTATCAAGTATTGTTGCTCCAGCAATCTCCATCTTCTGAAGTGTGTGTGTGTGTGTGTGTGTGTGTGTGT
>QKMX01167387.1:0-13460 GCA_003401595.1 Venustaconcha ellipsiformis
TCTTTGTTACTTTGAATGAGCTGAGATTTGTAACATAATATTGAGTAATCTGATGTATACAATTTTTAGCTTTTACAATTATGATTCAGCTGCTGCTAATAATAACAGTAATAAGAATAATAATTAAAATAAAAAACATGAATACCCTCACCAAGAAGAACAAAACTGGAGTAACTGACAATGTACAAACTTGTATGATTGATTAATGCCAAGGCAAATGTAATTAAAGGCATGCAAAGAAGTATATGCCATGACCACTGATTTGGCCTGACCTTTGACATTACTGGGAGTCAAAATTAATAGTTGGCTGTTGTAGCTCAGTTGGTGGGGCATTGGACTCATAATCCAAAGGTGGTAGGTTCAATACCTGCCCATGCCAGCCCAGATCAACTTCCTAGGTGTGCCCTTGGAAAATCCCATTTTCTTGGAATGATAGAGCCAGAAATGTTTTAAATGTGCTATTAAAACCAACAAACAAAACAATGTTAATGACTAAGCAGCCAGTACATGCTACTAATTTAAGATGCATCAGCATAATGTTTCATCAGTAAAGGATTGAATCAAAACATGACAAAAGTCTAAGTGTAATAGGTTAATGATACATGGAATATAAAAGGAAACAAATGGCTGAAATTACTAACATCACTCATGCACCAAATTTATGTCACAGCAGCATAGATTAGTATAGGTGAGTTACCTTTCCACAATATGCAATCACATATTAATTTTAAGAACAGAAGTAAAAATGTAAGATACTAAAGGTGTAACATAAATAACTAATAGTACATATGTCACTCAAGTGGGACATATGTCACTCAAGTGGGATATGTAGGTGAAAGTGATCTTTGATATGGCTGAGCTACTATCATTTAGATACATTGTTACATAAATTTAATTTGTATGTTTTTTACTTTTCTCAATGATTATATGTTTTGCATATCTATATTTTATAACTGTTAGTCCAAAATCAAGTTAATAGTCTACCTGACTAATGACATTTTGTAAACAACATAATACACAGCTCATATTTCTCTATGATTGTACATTAAATACTCAGATCATTATTTTTGGAGATAAACATGTTTATTTCAATCTGAGTCTAAAAAATAATCTTTCACTTCAAAATTCCTAAATTTAATGATAACTTTGAATGTTTTAGAAAATAAACTAACCTACATCCTGGCTATATTATTGTGTCTTAGCTTTGTATATCAATGTTGTTCACTTGGAAAATACTAGTTCCTACCATAACATCTGAAGTGGAATCAGACTTATTGCTGTGTTAAGTTTATAGTTTGAGCAGATTTTTTAAATTTAAATTACTCACTAGAATTACAAAGTGCTCATTAATACTTCCTGACTAAACATTTAATTTGGAATTATTGTGAATTCAGTCAAAGACATTTTAGATCACATTATTGTGACCATATTCCAAGACATTGACATATTAGTACATTTGAGAATACAAGCACATCAACATATTCAATATCAGAATTTATTTGGAACACCTCTGGAAGTCAACTGGAACTCTATAAAATTGGCCTTGTGATGCAATTTTCAGGACTATTTGGGATTTATTCTCAATACTCCAAGTTGTTTAAATTTTTACTTTGTAATCTAGGAAAATAAATTATTTGTTGAATTTGGATAAACTTGTTCCTTTATGGTCTTTTCTGTTACTTTGTTTACTACAGAGACCTCAAACACTTGGCCCACAGGCCACATGTAGTCCACCAAGCCATATCCTGTGGTCTGCAAAACATCATTGGTGTCACAATGTGTCATGAGAGATAATAAAGGTGGTGTGGCCCTTGGGCCATACAGATACCCTCATGCAGCCCTCAGGGTGATTTGAGTTTGAGACCCCTGGTTTAAAACCAATGTTGATATCAACATTCAAATATAAATTTTATTAAGTTTAGGTGAAATAAGGACCAATATAACTGAGGGTAAAAGGAAAAAATATAACTGAAAACACAACAGTCAGTTATGCATGAACATGTTGTCACAATGACTCACTTTTTGATAGGTTAAGTTACTGTTTCTGAGAAGCATTCATATACCAATTTTAATTTTTGTGAAATGGGACTTAAGATATTTTAGGTGCAATGAACAAAGAGAAGAAAATATGTATATCAAAATTCTCAAATAAACTCATATGAACTAATTTTCATGTGGTGAACATAATCTCTGTATGATGAACCAAAATACCAATATTTTGGACAGCATGTGAAATAGGGTCCAAGACATCAATGGTAAAATGAATGATTGATTTAAGATATACAAGTCACCCATGCATGAAAATTATGTCACTGTTGCCAAGCTTTGGTATGGTTGAGTTACTATGAAAGAAGCATCCAATTTTCACAAGTGTAGGTGAAATTGGGCTCATGATCTTGATAATGTTGTGAAAAAATAAATGAAAACACACAAGTCACCTCAGCAAGAAGCTTGGGTTAAGTACACCTGAGATGCATCTAAATACCAATTTCCACCAGAGTAGATGAAATAGGATATAAAATATTTAGTGCATAAGACATGAAAATACAAACCTCAAATGTGAAAATTAGGTCATAGTGACCTATTATTTGGTATGAATTTGGTTACATTGGCTGTGATGGATCCATTCATCAATTTCCATAAATATTGGTGACATAAAGTATAATGACAATGAGAGCATAAAAACAAATGGATGAAAAAGTCAAGCATTAAAATTAGGTCAATATGACCAAACTTTAGTATAATTGATTCACCCTTCCTTAGAAGCATTTTCACAACAATGTTCATAATCGTAGATGAAACAGATCCCAAGATGTTAATAACATAATGCACGAGTCAAGAAAATATGAACAAATGGAGCCACGAACACAAGAATGGGGGGGAGCCAAATGTTTGTTCTCAAACAGAAACTTCATTAGCAAGGAAACAATAAGACTAACAAGAATGTATATCCACATAATTTGTCAGCAAAGAAATCTATTCATACAAGATAATGATTATTCTAAGAGGACATTACTGTGCATGGACAAAATATATTACAGATGATTAAACATGTACATAATAAATTAATTTATTATACTTACTCAGTATGAATGACACCCTCCAAACTGACATGTTCTTTTTTCCCCCACTTGTATTCAAAGAGGGTTATATTGAAATTGAGTTTTTCAATTCCAACCATCATCTTGTAGTTGCAAGCATCCAGGTGGACGTAAGAATTAAATGGTCTTCCAGTTCGTTCTATGTCTATACAGCAATCAACCCCTGTACAACTCTCTGTGATATAGCAGGTTAGGGTCTCTGGTAGCATTGGCAGATTTAGTTTTGCAAGACATGCTGAAAACAGATAATTTGAAGGAAATTCAATGCTTGAAAATTCGCTGAGCAAAAAGACAACTTCAATTGAAATATTAAAGTACTTGTTATGAAATAATGTTATCAATTTATGCTTCATCATCACCATGCAACATCAAGTCAAATCATTTTCAGTGTTACATCTACTGCAAAACTCATCCATCCATCTCGTTAAATAATGTTACTTCCCTATCCATTTAACTACCTAATACATCCTTCTACAAATGTATCAACCTTTCTCAACTGATAAAATTCAATAAAGAACAAAATTATTTACATGTATATGCTACATATTTTGGCTTAAATTATCAAATCCTGGTTTAAGTTATGCT
Source organism: Venustaconcha ellipsiformis (assembly GCA_003401595.1). Classification (NCBI taxonomy): domain Eukaryota; kingdom Metazoa; phylum Mollusca; class Bivalvia; order Unionida; family Unionidae; genus Venustaconcha; species Venustaconcha ellipsiformis. The sequence goes on from QKMX01167387.1 coordinate 3,687, forward strand.
ACAAACACAAAGTTCAGCAATGATTCCTCATTCAAGGCAACATAAGCATAAAGTTAACCAAACTAATTTGATTATTATAAAGCACATTGTAAACTTTATTTAAAATTAAAAATCCTATGTAAAGTTATTCTGCAGAAAGCAAAGTCAAGACAGAAAATTAGGTACCATAACTCTTATAAATAACTGAATCCTGGCAATCAGACTCATTCAAGACCTCATCAATAAAAAGCTGCATGTCAAACTTGGCTGAAATCCAACAATGCTTGAAAAATTTATACTACAGAAACCAAAGCAAGTGGGATGGTCAACAGGAGGCATAGCTCATGTCATAAATATTAGGAATTGCTGGAACTAGAATTTATTCAAGATTTTATCACTATAAAGCCGAATATCAAATCTGATTGAATGCTTTAAGTAAAAATCATTGGTACAGTTATGTTGCAGAAAAAAAACTTTGGAATAACAAGTAATCATGGGACATGTAACACCTGTAAATGTTATCGCAGAATATGGACATAGAATTCAGTCAGGGTCTGAAAAATATACAGCTAAAATCAAATATGACTGAAATCCAATAAAGCATGGTAGAGTTATTTTGCAGACACCAAAGTTAGAAGGACTGGAAATTAATGACAAAATTACCTTTAAATGATGTTCCAGAATGCTGTAAATCAAACTCTTTCAAGGTCTTATGAGATCTCAGTGTTAAAAAGCTGCAAATTAAAGCTTTAAAACTGATTTTGCAGGAACCAAACTGTTGACAGAGGGATGGACAATGTGGTTGCGACAGGACTCTTGACTTGACCAGACTCCACTTTTTTGATCTGGGTCCTCATGAAGATAACCTACCATTTGTTAACAGTTTTTCAAATACAACCAATCTGTATTGACACCTCCGTTGAAATAAAAAAAACTTGAAATAAATGATGCACAGAATTTAATGTCTCACCTATGTATATGCATAGCATTCATATCACAGCTGGAATGCCTGTAGAGATATGATCCTTTCTGTGTAGATGCTGCACTAAATTTTTAGCATTATTTGCAGAAAGAAAATGGATTTAGATTCTCGGCATTTGAATCTGTCTACACTGTCTATCTGTCCTGGATTTGAATCTGTCTACACTGGGACAACATTAACAACATGGCTGACAGGAATCAGAGTCAAGCCTCTTGCTTGCCCATGCTCACCATCAACAGCCAACTATAATATTGGAGAATTAGTCTCTGCCAAGCTTAGACAAGAACTTTCAAGACAAAGCATTCATTTCAGACAGGGATTAATGAAATGTGAAATTTGTATTTGTGGGGGTGATGTAGCAGCAATATTTATAGTGATAGCCAATTCACAGAACATATCAATTTACATAAGCAACTAGATGTGCCTTCAACACAGCCTAATGGTTTGACAGTTATTCTATTGTCAAAGGCATAGGAGCCATTGCAAAATACAGTTGCTACATTAGCTGAAAGTATTCACTCCTTGATTGACTCTAAGTATATTGGCACGAGGGAAGAATGAATCCATCTGACATGCTACTCCTTAAAGCATGCAGAATCAATGCCACTGATGTCTCTGTCTTTTACAATAATGCAGCACTAAGGGAAGACAACTTCCATCCCTTCTGTGACAGTAGCAACAAAATCTCAGACCCAATGCTAACTTCAGCCACTTTTGTTAAAACAATCTATGGATACATGGCAGAGTTCTTGTCATTTGTGGAGACAGTGCATCCTTATCTTCACTAATATCTTCAAGAAGGTCCACAAATTCTTCCAGTTCTCATCTTATAGGTTCAGTTAGGATGACATCACTCACTTAGCGACTAACTTTCTGCCATATTGTGAGGTCACCTAGAATAATGGTGGCTGTTTTCACCTCAGCGGTCATAACTATGCAATGAAAATGCCTGCATGTGAAAAAGTGCATGGATTTCCAACCCAGCCTATGCTGAGGAAATCCCAGAAATGGTCCCAGAACTATGGACATTAACAGACTGGGAGTAATATCGTCCATTTTGCTATAAAGTGCTCTTTTTCCCTGTTCGATGGAAACTTACATGCGCAGTTGGATATACTACATCAATTTAACCACATTAAAACTCCACAGCACTTTCCCTGTTTCAAGCACCAATTTTGCACTTTTCATTTCATATCTTTTTGCAAAACACAATGTACTATCTCACCATATCTACCTATGTCTCGGCTATTGGCTATGCACACAAACTAAAGAATAGCCCTGATCCAACCAATCCCTTTTCTTATTTCAAACTTCTGCAATTGCTTTATAAAGTTTTACCTCACACAGATGCCAGATCACCAATTGATAATGTATTCTACAAAAACTCATTCCAGTCCTGTCATGATTATATTAAATGCCTTCTGTGTGGCTCTATTTAAGTCCATGTTTCAACTTGCAATTTGCAGAACCCAAACTTAACTTCAGTTTATTCATGTTCATAACAGTGATGATGGTTTACTTGTTGAGTTTATGCATTACTAACACTCCAAGGGTACCCTTTTTCTGTTGTATAAAGGAACATTTGCTATACATATTTAATTCAGTTACCACTATTCCACCTGTGAATGTTTGGTGAGTAAGGTGCTAAGTTTCTGTTGCATGCTGTATCTCTGAGGTAAGGTGTCAGACCAAGGTCCTCCATCAAGCGTGAGTAGTGATAGCCAGTTAGCAGCTGGTTCTGTACTAAGCCTGTTTTATTGTACCACTGAGCCAAAGTGAAATCTGTAAATTTGAACATCACAAATAATACAAAATAAAGGCATAAATAAGAAAGCAGTGAAAATGAAGGTACTGTAATGATTTATATGGAAATAATTGTTGTCACAATTTGCAGGAATGCATTGTAAAGTTCAGTATATGCAGCATGTAATAAACCATTTTAAAAATATTTAGAAGAAGTGTGAAAATGTACATCAAACAATGTAGTTGTTGGTTTCAAAATAAAGAAAGGTCATCAAGCATTAGAGTAATATTGAAAGTCATACTGAATATTGTTTATATTTTGTTAGGTTTTGCTTTTGTTTTTTGAGTGGTTGCAGACAATTTTACTTTGCAGATTTTTCTTTAGCATACTGTTATTTATTTTTGGGGCAAAGATGACATGCACTTGCAATGGACACTGAGCTGCTGAGCATAATGGACAAATGAGATAACACAACTGAGTAGAAATCATAGGGCTGATGAAAATAAAGAAAATGATTATTCAATCATGAATATTACAAAAGGACGATTATTTCCACACCGCATGCACACACAGATGCACAAACACAACTCTGCATAAGTTCAAAATACTATGCATTTATGAAATAAACCATAATTACATAAAGGGGTACTTTTCTCATTTATTACATCATTAAACTGATGATTAGATAGCTGAAAATGAGTTAATTAAATGCTAGGATTAACCTGGTGGACAAACAGACATGTGGATGGCCAAGGATAATACTAAATGCATCATCCTTATTTTTGACATGGCATATAAATCTATATTTAAAATAGCTTGATATGGACCATACCTGGGTCAATGAAATCTAGATTCCAGTCACAAGCCAGCTTGGGCAGTAAGGTATCCTTGAAGATGACCAGTTGTTGTTGACAGGGAGCTTTTGATTCCAGGCAAACACTCAGATTCATGTTGAGTAAGAACTTCCTTTCTGCACCAAGATTGTAGATAGAATAGCTGTGGAAGACACAAAAAAGGAATTCACTTTGTATCACAAATTTCAGTTCTTACTGAAATCAACAAACAATATGAGGACATAAGTATACTGCAAATGGCATATGATATACCCATCATCTACTGGCGTTTTCCCTATTAATGACCTTAACCTATGAGCAATTGAGGTGCCTATTGTATGATAATATATGGATATGTGTAAATTTAATTTGAACATCTGCATGCTTAAAATAGGATAGCAAGGATAAGGAAACAAGTTACAGTCTTACATTATCCCTTGTTGTGACACTGACCAAGAGAGAAGTAGAGGGAGGGAGTACATCTCTGAATATGAGGACACTGAATAGTCAAGAGGCTATGTTTCTATTAAAATATCTTCAATGAGTCCAAAGTTATGTCTATGGATATTTGTCACTGATTTACAATTCACTTCCTTTTACCTTGACTTTGAGGCAAGAAGCATGGTTACTAAAAGTGAAATGTCTAATCATGATATATAACTTGTTAAAATTTAAATTCTTGAAAAGCTATTCTGCAGACAAGGATTCAAGTCAGAATTACATTTGTCTGCTGCTTTAGCCTTTGCCAAAAGGCAATTAATATTGCTATGGTATGCAACATATCTTGTATCCATCATATACAATTGGCTAAAATGACCATTTGCATATTTTTATCTTTCCATGTAGGATATAGTTTATCACTATCAAGATTTGTTCATTTTTGCTGTGTTGAGATAAGTAATATTTTAGACTTAAGCTAATATAAATTTCAGGCAATGAAGTGATGTCACTAAAAACTTTAAATATTCTATTCCATCATTTAACAACTGGACCCAAATGAAGCCTCTTACAATCAGATTTTTTATTAATCATAGCATTCTATCCTTATGTACATCCATATGTGTTGGGGCATCCAATGTCTTTCCTATGCACTTGTTCAATTGCTGCAATGTCCCAGATGATTTTTAATAGCTATACTAACTGTTTATTACAGTAATAAAATATGGATATTAATACTCACTCCATTCTAAGTATCCCATGTAGCCAGAACTCTTGTGGTTTGCCCCATTCATAGTCAAAAAGCAAAATGGAGAAGTTAAGTCTCTCTATTCCAACAGTCATCTGGTAATTACATGGATCCAGTAGCACATATGCATCAAGAGAGTGACTGATGATGTCAATGTCTACACAACAGTGTACACCTGTGCAATCGCTGGTAATGGTACAGGAAACAGGTCCATAGAGGGAAGGAAGACTGATGTTCTTTGGGCATTCTTTGAGTAAAGAGAACATGCAGAATATTAACAATTTATACCATCATAAGTTAAGCATGTATACCTAGATATTTTAATGACTGTCTTTCCATAGCATACAGCTCCATAAACTACTGAATTACATTAGTTATAATGAGAGATTACTTGCTGTTAACTCCCTATTATTTTAAACAAAAATGAATTTCAGTTATATACAATTGTTAATGTTACTGTATTAACTATCAAAAAATTATATTTATCATTTATTGTACAAAAGAAGTCCGGATATATATATTTTTTTTAAATCTTAAAATATTAAGATTTCTGTGAGAAGTCCTGATATATGATTTAAAACAATCTTAAAATATTATGATTCCTGTATTTGTAGACCTTGTGTCAAACCTACACATTAAGTGTGTATCTATGATGCATGATTAATCCATTCCAAACATATACTAGATATATGAAGTACCTGAAGTCCATCCATTAGATGATGGAAAGTATGGTGCTGTAGAATGGTCACATGACTGGTCTTTAATTAGAGAAGATATATCAAGATCCTCCAGAAGCTTTGTGATCCAATAGCTGGACATCTTTGAACCAGACGCTATCTTTCTATCATGAAGCCAGTTTTGCAAAGAGAAGTCTGAAGAACAAAACAATGGATATTACAGCCCACAGAAAAAATATTTAAATTAAAATTGTGTAAAGAACATCTGTCATAATTTGCAGTTTGGAGTCATTATGATCAGCTATGTAAAAGTTTTAAAAAAATTTGATAAATAAATGTATTCAAGGTTGCCATTCAAGGTTTATTACTTTCTATTTATCATTTGTGATTCTCAGTTACATTGTGTGGCATAACTAGTACAGGTGTAATTTAAATACTGTAAGACATTGGTAAGGTAATCATTAGAGTTCTGCTAAAACTTCTGTGAAGCAACTGAGATTCTGAAATGGAGAAGCAAAGTTTCATCTTGTCTACCTTGAATGGCATATCCTATTTTCCAATCACATTCTGGCTTTGGAACAAATGTGTTGGAAAAAACTGGCACTCTGACAACACAGTGTGACCTTGTCTCAAAGCAGACACTTATGTTGAGATTCACTAGGAACAGGTGCTCATAATGAAGGTCTTCTATCTTGAAACTGTCAAAATAAAGAAAGAGCCTTGCTCATTTCCTTTTCATGCAAATAGGACAAATTATACAGTATTTATTTAGCTTCATTGTCATGTAAATTAAATTTGAATATATGTGGAGATAAAGTAAATGGCAGCATCAACTCTCCTTTTAACAACTCTGACATTACACCTTTATTTGATAACAACATGGCAATTTTGAGATAGTAAATACAACTGTCCTCTGAAAACAAAATACATTTTTGCTTAGCACTATTCTCTAGTCTAATCAGCTGTCCTAATGTGACTTTTTAGCTGTATTTATACAGTCATATTTAAGTTTAATGAACTGAAATTATATTTTTAAAGTATTTCATGGACATTTGATTGTGGTGTCATATAAAAAACAGCTTTTTGATAAACAAACTTTTATTGAGGAAGTACACTTACTCCATTCTGATGACATTTTTCATGTAGAACTTTTCTATTTTGCCTGAAGGAGATAAATTCAATTCAAAGTTCAGGATGCAATGTCAATAAGGCTCATTTCACAAACAGATAATCATATGAAAATAATTAAACTAATGTGAAATAACTTGTCCTGAATACACAGTTAGAAGCCATTAAAGAGCATATCATCAAAATACTTGACATATATATTCAACTATGCAACAGTGGAACATTACTTTCTATAATTCTTAGTAATTAAAAATTTCTTATATGATCAAAAAGTTATGGAAAGTGAGTGTCATTTAAACATAACTCATTCATGTAATTTGTGACCAAATTAAATATGTTCAAATAGTTCTAATAATGCACAGAGAGTGACAATACTACTTATACAATTTTAAGAAGATGTGTCAATACCTGACCATTGAGAACAAGGTTGTGATTAGAAGATATTCTAAATTTTTGTAAGTTATGTTTGGATTAATAATGTGCTATGTATCAGTATATCTATATTCTGCATAAAGTTTTGTACATGATCATATCTATTTGCTGTTTCATATTTAGCATGTAGATTGCACAGGATCTATTAAAAAGGTGTTTATGAACATTAATAATAATACCTCTTTACAAATTTGAGGTTATTTCACATTCAATGGATCAGTCAGGTATCTTCTTTTATGGTGCGAGTTATTGAGAAATATCACTTAGTGAGTAGGGGAAAATTGCATTTGGGGCCCAAATGCTAGTATATACAAGGAAAAGTAAGCAATTAATTAATTCATATTTTGGATTATTATTTTATATGTTCATGTGTTAATATCAGTCTGCAGATGTTTTTATTGTTATGTTTAGATATAATTTGAGAGGAGTCATTTGTGTGGATTATTCACTGGAATTGCAAAGTTCTCATTGGACTAAAATATTATTCTGGAATTATTGTGAATTATTTAAAGGAGTTCTGAACAATGCCATTCTGATACATCAGGACTGTTGGTAGATCTGTACATTAAAGTATCTGAAATTCGTTACATTTGATTCTTTTGAATTTGTGAAGATCTTTATATGATTATTTTGGATTTAATTCATGATATTGTAAGTTCCCCTAAAATTTTCATGATATAACTTTGATAATTAAATTATTTGTTTTACAAAACTTGTTGGGTTTGCTTCTTTCTGTTACTTAGTTTATGACTAAATAGTCATAAGAAATGCTTGATGCAATGACACAAAATAGACTGTGCCCAATTGCTGACAGAACACCAGTTATGAACTGCCAAAATCTAACATCTACTTAATAGTTTCAAACATATTTGTATTTAAATGTTTTCAATATGTGCTGAAATGGTAATTTGTAAATTACATGTAATACATTCTTGGCCATTGTCTCAATGTATATACTGATGACTACATAAGATCAAGCTTATCCCACAATATTATGAAAATCACCAATCACATGGGTTGAATTCATGTTCATGTATTTCTCACCCCATTCATATCCAAACAAAGAAACATTGAATGCAAGATTCTCTATTCCAACTGTCATGCGATAATTGCAGGTGTCAATGAATATAAAGGTGTGGAATGACCGCATCACAAGATCAACATCAACACAGCATTCTACTCCTGTACAATATGATGGAATGTGACATGAAACTGGGCCAGTCAGGTCAGGTAGTGAAATGTTCTTTGGACATTCTGAAAAATTGAGAAAATTTCATGGTATTTCTTAAAACATATCCTGAAAAAAAAAATCATTTCAAACTTAAGTTAATTAAGCATTGATATTAAACATTTAAAAAGAAATATAACATGCTGTTGAATGACATTTCCAAATTAGGAATAGATGACCAACGAACATTGCATATGACAGCAGGAAAATTTTGCTTGCTTGGCAAGTTATTATTAACATAGCTCACCCATTTTAATGCAGATTATTCTTGTGGGAATGGTAGTGAGTGGGTCACATGTGTATAAACTTTACTTAAACAATGACATTAGCAGCAAAATTAGACAGCTCTATCTACTTTTAGATATGTTATTTGCACTTATCAGCTAAAATACAAACCTGTAGAAATTAGAAAAGTACATGTTATGCATACAGTTTAGCATATACAGTAATCCACCTCATGAATGGGCCTCCCCCTCTTTCCAGTGGCCACCCACTTTTTATGGCCAGAATCCCTTGGCACCAATGAGTTTTTTTTTTCAAAAGTACCCCTCAAGAAAGGCAACCCTCTAACGCAAACAGCAGCCAGCATATTAATGCACAAAATTTTTAATTTACCTCTCACAATCAGCCACATTTTATTTTAATTTTGTGTCCAGAACCAATATTTAATTCATAAGGTATTGTAAATAATCCGATTATCTTTACTGATGTCTGTTTCCCANNGTCAGGTTTTCATTACTGAAAGAAGTGTTGGCTAAAGTACATGTACCAATAAGGTTAATATTATACCATAAACACCAACATTTACAGGAAATGGGGTCAACAATCTTGTGATGAGTTCTGGGCTTCACACAGCAATTGAATTTTTTTTCTTTGATGATTACAACTGGATAATTGTTAAGACCCTACCTTGGTCATCATAGGCTAAATATAGATTTTGTAGATTAACACACAGAGAATTATCCTTGAACAAAATAGAGAGTACCAGACAAAGACTAAAAAATCATGTGACATTACATGTATCAATTCCTTTATAAACAAGGCATATTGTCGACTTGACAAAAGTTTCATCTGCATAATTAAGCTGCAGTAGGGAACAATGAGCAACATTGGAGTAAATCGCTACAAAACTTTAACATGTCATCTCATATATGCAGACTTAATACTTTAGAAGAAAAAGTAAAAATTATTCAACTTGATGATATTGGGCAGAGTTCAAAGAAGTTTTGCCGAAAATTTCTATGTTGGGAAGACTCAAATATACAATATGATAACAGTTAAGGAGAATATACAGAATATTCAGAATCCACAGTGGCAATAGGAAAATAGAGTAAATGAAAAAAGAATTATTTTAAATGCCAAACAATGTATGTTTGAAGATTTAAATGATGTTTTTGAATGGTTATGTCATGTGCATGTCAACTATACCCTTCTCACATTTCATGCTGAAGAATAAAAGTTATTAACTCATTAACCCCTGGTGCCCCAATAACTCGTCGCACTTTTCCCCCCTCATCTCCCGAGCATCTCAATAGCGTGGCAGTATTTACCTAGCTTGTATCCCGGGTGCTGAGTTTGAGTGGCA
>QKMX01167725.1:0-10357 GCA_003401595.1 Venustaconcha ellipsiformis
CATAGTCGAGCAAAATGGCCGATTACGGTGATTTTTTTTTGCTGCAATTTTCTGTGGAGTTTTAGCTTGATAGTTTGATGAGATTGCTTTAATCCACGCCTTTCTATACAATGGCCATTACCTGTAGGAAGATAGTAAACTAAACTAAAAATAGCATAACACTGACCAATAATGTCCTGGGCGCTTTTGTATTACGTGGAATCTTAGCTTTGCAAATATACAACAATTTCAAATACTTAAATCCTTGACTCTTTCGCAAGCGACCATCATTAGACTAATATAAGATTTTTGGAAATCTTTTGGAACATGCTTTACCTTTGACATGTTATAAAACATTATGGTGTATTTGGGATTTAATTCAAAATACTGATCCTCTTTAATCTTTACCTTGTTACGTACAGAAATATGTTTTTTTGCTAATTATGTTTTAAATGTGTTCGTTTAGTTTCTTTCTCGTACTCGTTAAGGTTATAGAATCGTAACACTAAAGAAAAATAAAATTCCACAAGTTTCCCATTTGACAGTTTTCTGCGCTTTCAGTCCATTATGATTACGGTATAACGGGATGAAAATCAACGCAATGATAATACCCAGAGTCATGTGGGACTTTGTGCATGAAGAGAAATTAATTAAATATCTAAATTAATATTGTCCAATAATTTTATTTTTTGTAATCAGCGGTATACTACGCGATAAGAATTCCCTTGAGTAATATTGATTCATGCAGTGCAAGTTACTGTTTATCAACCCAGTTTGGATGCTATTGATATAAAACGATTAATTTCAAGCGTTTCTCGATCACAGATAAAATCATTCATGAATTCTTTTCAAGGATAGCATAACAATTGTGTTCTACGGCTTCATAAGGTCAAAACTATTTCTCGAAACGAGTGATCAATTTAACTATAATTCAAACTTATGATTGGTCAGGTCACAACGTATTTTGTTTCAGAAAAGATTTGAATGCTTTATAGCAAGACTTCAAAAATAAATAGTCGAATAAAGATCTCATATAGGTAATATATGAATCTCGCATTAAATGGTAGACTGAATCAATGAAGCTAATATAAACGAACTTATGGAAATGTTCAAAACTGAACTGAGCACGGTAATATTTCTAATATTGGATATTAAAAGGGATGGAAAAAAAAGAAATCGATACTGAGTTCGAGAACAAACCCAAAAAATTATAAACTGGACGCATATTGTTATTTGATTTTACTTTTTTCCAAGACGAGCTATTTATATACGATGCATATATTTTATATGTATTTTACTTTTGTGGCAGAAAATTCAACTTGGTGTAGATATCAGCATGCACCGTGTAATATTTGTAACTGAAGAAAGTGTAATATCATCAGTGTTAAAAAATAATAGATATTAGCACATTGCAATATAATTCGTTGTTACTAAGGAGATAACAAAATGTTCATTATTATTTCACGGTTTCATATGTTTGTGGCTGATCGGATGCTATTTTTGTTAGCTTTTTAAACATTTCTGTCAATCAATTCATGTCTATAGAGTTCTGCAGTTTTTATCTGAAGAAACACTATGCAATTCTTGATACAAGAGCTAATTAGAATAGTTGCTATGTTTTTTGCAACCGGATGATAAAAGCTGGAGGCAGGATCAGAAGGTGTATTCACAAACGCATGAAAATGGCAATAACAGGAGCAAACATTGCAAATGCAATATCTAACGGTATAGAACTTGCAAGAAGCAGCTATCTGATCAAATGTATGAATCCAATGAAGTTGAAAATACAAGAAGCATTCTTTATCAAAACTGCATAGTCCAATGAGAACAGAGATAAAACTCTTGGCAGCATGAATAAAAGACTGAGCAAACAACAATTACTGACTTATTACTTGATCAAACTGATTAATATATCTAATTATCTCGACTTACACCGATAATCATCACGACTAAAACTAAACTATTTATTGCATCCTTCTTATGAACAGTTAAAATGAGTATTTGTGGTGGGTGTTAGTGTAACGTTTGGGTACAGGTGTAATGAATAAAGACTACATGTGCGAAGCAAGTGTGATATTTTGCACACATACCTTAATTCAACACATCTATATAACAAATATACGAAGGGAGCAAATTGCCACAAAAACATTTATGCTAAGCCAAATATACTGATTTCGCCAAGTAGTTTATCCTCATTTGAGACGAGGGTATTGGCATATGCTAACTATACAACGATGAACAATTTATGCAGTTGTTGGTTGAAGAAATCGTACCATTATAAGTCAGTGACATCAGTATTTTCATGTTGAATGAATACGACAGTTTCATGACAAAAATATTTGGGTCAATTGGGTCGGTTAGGAGAAATAGTATCGATCATTGTATTATGAATAATAAAAATGAGAATAATAGGCAGTTAATGCACAAAATATTGACGCTGGTAGTATACAAATTGTGGTTGATGGTCAAATGTTCATAACACCTTTAGACATTCACACATTATTAGACCTTTCTTCATTGTAACATATCTGCCAATAATGCTTTATATATGATATATTTACTTCCGTGTTTCCAAATTGAAGCATTAATTTTTCAACTCTAAAGCTTGGGATATTCCAGTCTCTTTATAGTCTTATCGGTATGATAAGAGAAAATCAATTTCTTGGTAATGTTCCTCGTAATTATATAAACAACTTACGTAAATGTCGAATTTTAAAATTTTGTTCCATGACATTTATAATTACATTAAAAACTTTAGTTTTTCTTTACTGCTTCCACGTGAATAAAAGTCTGAGCTAAACCCACAAACATATTTTAATGAGAACATTATTTAACTCATCCTGATTTGTTTATTGTATACCAAATAGGTTAATATGTTGATAGTCATTAACGTAATTGTGTTTGTTACATAACGGGTTTGGTACAGCTAGTTTGAACACTTATATTCCATATCGTTTGCAAGAGAAATGCAGTAGTTTCTCTGGAGCTAATACATAATCCTTGAAATTGTCATGCAGATGTAATGAAATATCCTAGATGTCTTCTAAAATACAAGTGGCATAATGATCTGGAGTATTTGCAATGTATTTTTTTGTATAATTTATCTGTCAGTTGTGAGTCGAAAGCTTTAACTGGTGTTACGATGATATTTCTGAAAAAAACAAGCATCAGACTTGAAGTGAAACCAACTTTGAAGTAAAATTCTACAAATAAAATTGATTTATATCAGTTACAAATTTAAGAGGAACATTTATTATTGTGAATTAAATCCCAACAAATCCAAAACTAAAGAAAATTACAATAGCCATGAATGTCGTGATGCGTCACAATACACCCCATAATGTATTTGAATGAGTTTTCAATTATCCAAACGTTTTTATCCAAAATGTAAATGCGCACTGTGTAAATCCAACGAATAATTTAAATAAATAATTACATTCCGACTATATCTGAACCCAACTTTTAGTTATTTGACACACTGATAAAACACAGGAATGAAACATTGTTTACTATTTCCTATATATAGTAACATCAATTGACCTAAACAAAATATAATTTTTAATGAAAAAAAAAATCACAGATCTTTAACTTAAATTCAAGTAAACATCACGTTCACTGATTTGAAGCATGATGATCTCAGATTGACAAAAATGACATTAACAAGGAAATAAAACAATATACCCTCAATCACGGACAAACGTCAAGCACACAATCAAAATTGAATAGACACAACACAGGCATGATGTAGCTCATGGGTTACCAGTAGATGCTTTTAATTTAAAACAGTTTGTTGATATAGCTGATTCATTAAGGCTTTGCAAATAATCTCTTTACTCGTATGGCTAAATGTCTTTCTTTAATATTCAGGTGACCTGTTTCTCAAATGTTTCTATGTTTATTAATATTTCCTATTTTAAATATTTATCTCTAGATTGCCCGGTAAATCTAAATCTTTCAACCATTCTATTTTTGTCTTTGCTGTTATTGTCTCTTTTTGATCTTCTTCCATGAGCCAAGCAGCCAACAATCATTGCTAAATGAAATACCTTGTAATTATTGTTTGAGTAACTTGTTGTTTTCTTGATTATGGCTAACTAGTGTTTAATGAACAGATGGAAATGTTATAAATGCAATCATCATGTTATAGTCTTCCGTTTTGAGAGATTATAATTTCATAAAATGTAATTGCCATGATGTTTCCTTGAGTTTAAAGAGAGCATCATGTCATAAAATCTTGTTGTCATGCTGTTTCCTTGAGTTTAAATAGATCGTAGTCTGGAAACGTGTTCTCTGTTAATTATGTTTCACAAATGTAGCATATATAGTTTACTATACAAAATGTTCTTATTCTTCTGGATAAATCATAAATTATGTTGAGAAGTCAGAATCCGAACACATCGACAAGATCATCCAGATTTGTATGCGGCTGAGTACAAAATATGATCTAGCAATCAAGCTCGAATTACTATAATAATGATTATTTTTGTTACTATGCCTTGTAATTTTTAGATAATTTGATAGAATCACTCTCCTTAACTGAAAAGCAAACGAAATTTCCTGAAAGCTGCAACCTTTTTAATACGAGTTCTCTCGTAATGCATGAACTGAATTACATATTGATCAACTGACGTGTCCATGAATATCACAGATTATGAATGAACACTTAAAACATGTCACTTCTTCACAACGATGAATGTTAAAATAACAGGAATGAGGGCAGCAGACCCATATATAGAATTTACAGTTATTGTGCATTTCTCAATAATTGCATCACTGGAGATCTTAGCAACACGTTTCTCGCCGAAGACAGGCTAAATTAGTGTGAGAGGCTCCGATGAGAACTTAGCACGGAAATAAGAACATTATTTTTACAGTTACTTACCACACAAAAAATGACAATAAAGATTTATTACAGAGAATGATGCTCATTTTCTTTTGCATTTAAAGTTAGGCTACAGCATCGTTTCAGCATCATTTGAGAGGATGGTAATGCTATAGGATCGTTTTCTGAATAATACAAAACTATGGTATACTTCTGGCTCTTTCTTGATTAAAACATTAATAGTTTTATAATAAATCTATTCATATCCTTTACACTGCATTGTCAATCCCTTTAAATATGTGACAATAACTTGGAATGTTAGTATTAAGGTAATATATAACGGTCTTTCTGGGTATAATACGTATTTCATCTAAAGGCCTTTGCCGGTTGTTTCTTTTTTTTTGGGGGGGGGGTTTGTGAGGTTTTATGCTTTGTTTTGTAGTTTTTATTTTCTTTGTGGGTGATAAGGGGAGGTTGGTTTATTTCATGGCGTTTTGGGAAGGGAGTTTTTATGTTTTGTTTTGTGAGTTTTGTTGATGTGGTTTTCAGAGAAGACTTCAACCGACCCCTAGATCCTTTCAAAAAATGAAAACAAAAACAATCAGACCAACACAAACTATAATTTAAAAATTTTAAATATATAAGCAAGTGTTTAAATTACAACAGGTGTATATTATTACTCGATGATTTCACCGTCTGAACATGTTTCGTTTTAATTTCCAACGCATATAAGTGATGTTAAAAAACTAAAGATAGAAAAAGTCGAAGATAAAAAAGAAAATGAACAAAGATAAATATATTTAAGAGAAAAAGTCCAAACGACAGAAAAAATAAACAAATAAATTAGGAAATTAATACAGGTGCAGGAAACAAAATTTACTATCATATCTAACCTTATCTTGCTGAGTGCATCAGACGGTGAAAATAGTGTATGTTTTAAATCATAGGTTCTAATGATAATGAAATGCTGTAACGGAACAGGATGCTGACTGTTTAGCTCTTATGAATCTTAATGGGAATAAATGACAGTTTAATCATTGCCGGAGGATACCATAACAGGAGGTAAAGCTATTTAGACGTGATTATCAGACGATGTCAGGTCAACACATTTACAATAGCTATTCTTAGATTGACATTTTGAAATATACTTTTAATTGGAGTCTAAATTACGCGCGGTTGTTTGATGAATGTCGTACAATTACGAGACATTTATATTGGCACCCTTATATAAAGTGATCTCTTTTTTGTAACAACAACTGCAAAATCGTATGCAACGAGGATTTTGATTACACGTGCTTCTCATTCGTAATCATTATTAGCTGGTTTAATATTTCATTTTCAGAACTGTATAGTGCATTGAAGAAATATAGGCTCTTTCACTGCTGAAGAGAATATTTTCAACTAAATGTATAACACTCATGTTTACTTCATTAAAATCAATGATATGCATTTCACAATTTTGTTTACACATAACCGAAAAAGATATTGAAATGATTCTAGTAGTTGAAATAGTTATGATAAATTATGTTTCTTGATGGCAACACTAACTATTTTGTTTGACCAACCACAAAATCATGTGGTAAATTTTATCCATTTTGTCTATCCATATATGACGTCGAAAGACGATATAACGCATGTCTTTTAGGAAAATATGAGATAGGTTTATAAACGTCATATTATTGATTTTATGTGATAAATATCGATACTCTAGACAACTTTCATTTTTACTCAGCTTCATTTTCGTTGCTAATTTGAAATTTTCTTAAGTATCAGAAGTAGTCTACGTGATCTATATCGATACATATGGGATTTAACCTTTCTGGACCAACATGAAGATTTATGAGAATTAATTGTACTGAGCGTATATAGGCATGCATGGGAATTTAGCATTACGGGTTATGACAATATTGGGTCACCAAATAGTTATTCTGAATTTAAAGGTAACAATAGTTTGGTCCAATATAGGATCCTACAGGAATTTACGTTACTATACTACTATGGAATCTTTCGAGAATGGACAATTCGCGGTATATACGGTCCTACTAGACTTTAACTTTGACGAGGCGATATGCAGCACTATGGGAATTTAACATTACGATAGAGATTTTTGCACATATGGAAATTTAGCATTACGTACAGCACTATGAGGCTGATGGGAATTTAAAATTAGGGACACACCAAGTCTTATGAAACTTGAACAGAAAAGGTTTGTCACATCAAACGACAGAGAAATATTAACCCTGCCTGTTCATTATGTATTCTGATTGACCCACATATTCTGATGACCAATATTGCTTTCATATAACCACTGCTTCATCTAAATGATTAGCATTTCATTTTCATTAACCAAAGCTTATTTACTCTGGACAATGTTTATTCTAACTGACGATTAGCCATTCCCAAATTGGAAAAGCTATTTTGAATGACCAACGCATATTATGAGAAACCGACACATACTATTACGGACCATGATCTATTTTGGTGTGACAAGCGCCTGTTCTGACATACCAACACTCAATTGACACATTTTACACACTTTGTCACAAACAAACACTGAAGTTCTAAATTAGGCGCAAGGTGTTATATAAGCTTGAACAAGAAGCATAAAGTACATTTTTGATTAAAATCATTGCGCTGCTTAATATCTCCACGACGATATTGGAAGTAAGGTCACAAATTCTAAATTTTCTGTACTTTCAAACAACAAACGTAAACAATATTGTTGTCTTCAGTTGCTACGTTTTGCTATTTTCCCCACAGCAGCATTTGGGCAATATAGCAATACAACTTTGTGCAAAGCAAGGAATATACTTAGTTACTTCATTATATTCATAGTGACATATAGACATATTCTCAAAACAAAAACAAAGTATCTAAAATGTATGTACTGTGTGGTGAATTGAATAGGAATTTACATAAGAATAATTGTGCACTTTCTTTGGGATTTATTTACAGTATTTATCAATGATACAAAGTTTCAAACCAAGTCGACATAAAGTAAATTCTTCGGTTACGTGGTACACATTGTGTGATGTATGTAATGTTTTGTTTTTGCCGTTGTTTCTTAAACATAATTTAATATTATAAAAATCGATTATTATTAATTAAAGATGAAAATGTCTAAAGTACCTTGCAAAGATTGTATTCAAGAACCTATATTTTATCAGTCACAATCATTACGTGAGGTCGGACGAGAATGCGGCGGACATTGAGAAACAGGTTTAAAATTTTGATGCAGTATGAAAGACTACGACATTGTCCACTTTGAGCCTTTGAATAGTCTCAACAGTTTTTGGGGAGAAGTAATCAATGCTGCATTTTTGTTACACGAAGCAGACCAATCTCAAGCAAAACAAATCGAATACACCGGCATTTGTTTGTTGTACCATTGGATCTGATTAAGACAGAACATATTAACGTCGATACATTTGCCAGTGTATTCAAAGATCGTCCAACTACGTACCTATGCCATCCAGAGTTGCTCTATTATCGTAACGGGAAACGGATATTTTCATTGCATTTCGAAACATTTAATAAAACACCATGCAAAGAGCGGGCTTTGACAGAAACGTGGGTGAGTGTGGAATTATTTTAGGCTCTGGATCGTAGATACCACTTGTTAAAAGTGTGAGATCTCAGGTTATCAAATTGTATTCGTACACAAACGTTACCACACTCTGGACAAGTACCAAGGTGGCACATGGAGCTGACGTTTTTGGCATACATCTATGTGTCTGTAACAATGTAGCACGAGACAAGTGACTATCCATCACGCTCAAGCCACGGTACCGATCCACGAACGGAATCAATTAGAATACATTGAATTCAAAGCGGGAAGACAAGCTCATGTTAAATTATTATTGGATAATTAAAGCCCAAACTTTTAATTAATAGACGAAAAAGGAGAAATCACATCCAACGCATCGACATCATACGAGATTGAAGAGTCTCTCGAGATTGTGGAAAAAATTGTTTATTAATATGATCAGCCTGCTAATGCAACAGGCAAAATCTGCTTCAGCTCTTACTCTGGAATCCTTTTGTGATTGTGTTCTTTATATTTGTATGTACATTATCCGACCTGGATGCTTTCATCCCCAAGTTGTTTAGGATCGTAGACCGATGAACATTCCGAAGACACCTTGTCGGTGCCTTTGAAGGACCCAAATATTAAGTATGCAAGAACCGAGATACATAAGAGCAAATTAAAACAAAATGCAATGTGATTGGCTTACGCTCGAAACTGCAGAATTTAAGTGGTCATTTTGTCATTCTGAAATGAGGAGTCAGTTAAGTTAAACAAAGATAAAGACTTTCTATCTACAATTTACAAGCTACACACAATCGTCATCAACTCGTACACTGTTGGATAAAATGTGTTCGATCGCCTTCAAGAAACGGGCGAGAGTTTTAAATTATTTGCTGAACGGTATGGATGTGCGATTGATACAGAATTCAATAGCACCTTCTTCTATCGCATCTTCAGCACTAACGATTGCAAAGCTATTATCAAGGAAGCGCAAATGTACGTTCGACGTGTACAAGTTTTACGCCGAGTTGGAATTGATATCAGTCAGGCTGGACCCAAAGCAAGGTTAAGTATCACAAACAACCAGCGGAAGTCAAAATTTCACCATATCTGCTGCATTCCGATTCAAGATTAAAGATCATGTCTTCCTCTGCCAGTTTCTTAAACGTCTTGTCGTTGACAATGTTTTCACTGCAGCCATGTAAGGGCTATTGATTCATCACAACAACTTTTACAGAGCGATGTCACCGGCGACGTGCATACAATATGTTCCAGGCCCAATGAGACTTAATTTTTCCTAGAAAAATTACTTCAAATCTTTTTTGACCCTCGATGTTGGAAGCAAGTATTGGCATGTTTTGTTGAAGGCATTGCCAGGAAAATCAAGGCTACTGAACACAAAATCGTGTTACCGCTGTCAAGTCTATTATCGCAGTCAAGTACAAGACGACGAATGTATGATGATGATCTAATCGTGTCCAAAAAGAGAAAATCTTGAAAAAGTCTTATGTATTCTTTGGACATCATTCTAAAACATCGACGAGTGTCAAAATGACGAAATGCATCCAAGCGTTCTTATATCATGTCCTTTTCCTCTTTTTCATTCAACGACCAATTTAAAGAAAACGCCGAGTTTCAAATTTATCATTACATATAAAGTCCTTAGATCTAACTGAATGAATATCAGTAAAACGGATTACCTCCGGACACACAACTCGTTCACAGTGCTGGAATCACCTGCTTTGTGCCATTACCGCAAAACGTTAACTTCTATGTAATCAGCACAGAAAGTGGTCAAGAGAAATCACATTGGTTCACTGTCTACTTTTGAAACGAAAATGTAGTATAGTATTCTGACTGTACAGATAATCCCACCCCACCTCACCCCACTCAACCCAATCCACAACCCCGAAGTTGAATACTAAATATGGTATGATAATAATTACTGTTTACAAGGTCCCTAAATTAGATGTGTGGACAATATTATGTACATTTTGTTACGTATCGGCTCGTTCAATGTAACAAAA
>QKMX01167802.1:3184-14831 GCA_003401595.1 Venustaconcha ellipsiformis
ATATATATATATAATATTTGACTTTAGTTCATGATTACTGGTGGTTGGTGTCTTTGTAAGCAACATTGGTTTTTGCCCTTAGGAAAAATATGATTGACATGATATTTGTCATTTAGTTTACTAAAATATAAAGCAGAGGTCTGACCCTGATTACAACTTAGAACGTCCTTAAAATGAACTTTAAACCCATATCCTGGTGTACATTTTTTGTCTTGTTTTAAACGAGGAGGACGTAAACATAAATTATTGATTCTTAGTTTAAGTTCAGTCTTTAAATGCATTGTCAACTGTTTTCATATATAATTGGATAGATAATATTTTCTCTAAATTGTTCATTTTAATTATTGCTCATTTGACAATTTGGATTTGATCACAATTTTGAGATAATTATGAATTCAAAATCATTCTAGATTATATCAATCAGTTATATAAAGACTGTTGGCAAATGAGCTTATCCAAGACTATTGACATATCAGCACATTCAATACAGGAATTCAATAATAACAATATACTTTTGGACTTGTAATAAAAGTTTTACTATTAATGGAACTATAGGGATTAAATTCACAATACTGATAATTCCTTTTAAATTTTCACTTTTTATACTAGGAAAAAACTATTTGTTTAATTCACTAAACTTGTTGGCTTTGCTTGTTCTGTTACTTGGTTTAATACCGTTGTGTCTTAACAGTCGGTTTGCAGATGCTCTGATAATTTAGCAGGTTCATTTGTATCATAGACACTCGCTTATTTGAAGCTGCAAATTGGAAATGAACTAACATTAAATTAATTTCTTAATTATTAGTGAATATTCAGATGTTTTTAAGCTAGCATTCAGCTTTCCATAAATGTTTCGCATTCAAATTGAATATTTCATTTTATTAGCATTAAATAACATACTATTATTTTATGTGTTCCTTGGTTTCTGGAAATCTTTTAAGTATCATCAGATATCTTCTTTTCTGCTCCAAAGGTTATTCAGCCTGGTTAAAGAATCTTTGATATTTTTCAAATCATGTTTCATTCTTTTCTCCTATTCTCTCAAGGCGTGTATTACACGCTTTTTATTTTCCTTGGTCTTTACTTGGTCTTTAAATATCAAAATAAATACCATGCATTATTCTTTAATCTTTATATTTTTATGATACCATGATTACTGATTTCTTACCTGAAATTGAATTCTTTCGAATTGACTGACAACAGTTTTTTTTAAATCTTATTTGTATTAAAAGGTTAAGAAACGTTTCTAAAGTACACGTATAATACCAATAATCGCGTGCATGCCATATTAGGCTGCAAACATGTCAATAGTCTCCCATTTATCGAATTCTAGATCGTGTTCAAAGCGATTATAATCCATCTCATATGCGCATTCTTTCATTTGCTTTGGTTGCTTTAGGGTGCACGAAGTTCTTGTATTAATTTAAGAAACAACATATCTAAAGAAATCTTTTGAGCTGTGTCACATTTCTTCCATTCAAGATTGTTGACTTGATATTGTTGAAAATATTTTTAATCATATACATTTTATAACTCATTTCATATTTACTTCGTTGCGGGAATATTTGTCATCGTTATTTATATTTCTTCTACGTTTTTCAAAACTGTTCATTCAGTCTGAAAATTTCGTCTCTGTTTGCCGCTACTTTGCGAAAATTTTCAACAGATTAACCATGGATGAGAGTTGATTTGAGACAATGATATAACTTGAATATGTTTTATATCTTTGTACATATAAATAAAAGTAGTTTAAAAAACGCATCATTTGTTATTAATTTTAAAAGCCATTTAATGACAGTTTCATGTCACTGTCGCCGAGAATTGATTTTGCTTCACATCATATGTGTAAGTGGAATTTATATATGCGGCTGAAACATTATTTTATTTCGATTTGTACATTCACTTCGTGAGCATTAAATGATGAAATGACGTAGTGGGTTTCAATATTTTTGTTTTTAGGTTTTGCAAAGGTTTGAGCAAAGGCGTTAAGTGTCTTTTGTAATAGGCTTTGCAAAGGTTTGAGCAAAGACGTTGAGTGTCTTTTGTAATAGACTATTAGTTTCGTACTGCAGAAATGAAATATTACTGAATTACATAGTCTTTAACATATTTCAAACGATTACGAGCAACATTTTAGTAACATTTAGGTCTTCACTAAGTTTTAAATAAAAACATATACTTGCTCATATTGATTAGTCAATATATTCAATCCTTATTAAACATTGCCTTATATCTTGTCATCTAGGCTCAATTTTAATTTTCCAGAAAGGATGCACTTAAATCTGTGTATTTTGTGACTTTGGTACAGTATTTTAAACAACCTCTCACCAATACACATATTAATCCCAGTATCCACTAGTGTGTCCCAATTATGTACCAATAGACACGTTCTATCAGTGATACTCAACCGCAAGGTGTTTCAATGGGTCTTGTCTGTGAAACAAATATTAGCTCCGTTGTTTTTCTTTAGGTTAATTATTATTATTATCATAATATGTACCAACTACGCACAATTTCGTTCAGTGTGGTTTCTATAGAATACAACTATTTATCAGGTTCCTTTACTTGTGACACGTTTATTCAAAGATTGAATTAAGTTTCCTCAATGTATTATGACCCAAGGTGTTATTGAAAGCATTGCTAAATATGGTGGCATTTTACACGCAATTCATGCATTCAGTTACTAATCAAATTCTTTATCAGGAGTAGGTAAATATTTTGGCTACTAGAATTTATTATTGTTTTTTATTTCTCGTAAGGAATATTTACTTAATGTAATCTTCAGTTGAACAATATCCTTAATGTGGGTTCAAAACTATCTTTGTCTTACATTCCGATGGCTTTTTACTTAATTTCAAATCTTTTCCTAAATTTTCCAGTCCGAGTCAGACAAACGCAGAATGAGTAACTGACAGAAACTTAATGCAGCATATAGTACTAATATAAAAGAAGTATCAAGCTAAAATGTAAATCCCTTCGGTGTAATTAAATGGAAAGAGGAAATTCAAGTTACAGATATTTAATCAAGATGCAGATGAATAAAAGTTACAACCATTCTATAAATGTGTAATCCTTAATAGTATTTAGAACAGCTATTTGAAATCTATTTCCATGAAATGACTAATTTATTTTAAGCTTTTTTCCTGTTACATTGGTGCTAAAAGTTTAAATAAAATTCTATAAAGAGTCAATATTCATAGTTTTAAATTAGACTAGAGATTTCACAGTAATGTTTCTTCTTGACAATTTTGTAAAACTGCATCTCAGCATACATAATGCATCCCACGTGCTCATGCTATCATTGAAATAGGTTACCATAGCATGCAATTAGTTCCTGTAGTCATTTGTTTTCGGCAGAGTTTGTCTATTGAACTCTCTGGAGTGGTATCAGATTTTCTTTACAAAAAATATCCAGTGTTTTATTAAAAGGGTTTTAAATATGACTTGGTATTTTCCGACTTTTTAGTAACTTTTAACTGAAATTGGTTTTCAACAAGTTAATTGATTTGTATTTATATTTCTTCAAACTTCTTTTAAACTGTCCATTAATTTGGTGACTAAATTTTCTTCTCTGTATACAAGCTTGGAGCTAAATATCTGGTCAATTATCATTAAGTTCTTGTAGAAGAAGATTGTTCAATAATTTTGTCAATTGTAACTCTATTTAGAAGAGAAACAAAATGCGAATGTTTTACTTTTGAACGTAAATTCAGAATTATTACTACTTGTTTTCCAAGTGTTGATATAACATCTATAAATATTCAGTGAAACCTGTATATTTTATGCCCATAAAATATTTATCATTTCTTTGTCATATGACTTGCAACTGCAATTTCCTCAAGAAATTTACCTTAATAATGTGTATTTGTTGAAATTTGTTTAAAACACAACGACTACATGTAATGTTGTGAGAAAATCCGTTCATACCAACAAATTTCAATGCAGATACAAATATTACGCGATCTCAAATCTCTTTTTAACAAAACACTTGAAAAATATTAAACGAAGAAACCGCACACTGCTAAATATTTCAATAGACAAGACATTTAGAAACAATTGAGTACAATAGCTCTTTCTAGTGATCGTAACAGCCGCCAATGAAAGGAGGGCCATGTGAATAAAATTACGATGGCTTTTTACTTAATTTCAAACCTTTATATATATACTGCCCCGACAGGGTCAAACAAACACACACATATTGGTTTTCTAATTGCACTTTACAATCTTGATTAAACATACAGTATAAGTATAAAAGAGAATGACAGATATAACGTCAATCTTTTCGATGTAATTAGATTTAAATAGGAAATTTGAATTTATAAATATATAAAACTTAATATTATCTAATCAAACAAAATAATAAACATAATGACATTTGGTAGAAAGGTCTTGGACACTACAAAGTAATGTTAAAAGGTTGTTTAAGGCACTTTAATCACTATAAAATTAAAGAATTATAATATATCACCAAGGTTTCACAAGTCTAAAACTGTCCTAAGCAAAACCCTACACAAAAAGAAAACACACGATTAATATTTGTATGTTCTAGAGGATCAATATTTTAAAACCTTTCGTATTGTATCATCCTTTGCCGGTCTTTATCTATCTATATAAAATAAAATAAAATAGAATAAAATGAAATGACTAATTATTTAACCTTAGGTATGTGTTCTACATTATTGTTTGTAATTAGCAACAGTAATAAGGCAGTTACATGAGCAAGTTCATTTGCTCCTAGATCTTTAAATTGACCCCATTTTATCATGAGAAACTTGGATGAAATCCTGTTCTTTAAATGTCTGGTCGAATTGCTTCAAAAATGCTTATTCCAATATAATGTTCTCTAACTTTGTCCATTCTACAGTTGTGTCCTTATGCAAAAATGAAATTCTAAGCGAGCGCTTCATGTTCAGTAACTTCAGATGACTCAAAGGGTTGCTTCTGTCGTTATTGTAGTATCATGACACAGTCTTTAAATCTGAACATAACTCAGTTAATATCAGCTTGGGACATATTTTAACCCTGAATACATGAACTAATATCATCTCGTCATGACAGCAAATAAATGGCCGGAAATAATTCACTTTAATTCTCTGCATTAATATAATTGTAATAATCTTTTGTAAAATAAACGTATCAATACCAATATTCTTGTGTTTATACAAAGTTAGTTACAATGCGTATGTTGCTATGAAAGATTTAAAATAACAAGATTTTTTTTTTACAGTTGGCTTTAAAGGGGTTAGCACTTAGCTCACTTTAGTATTTTTATTTGGCTGCATCAGGAGAAACTTGCAGTAGCATATTTACTTAAATACAAGTGTCTAACATAACGATTTATTGCGGATTATTTTAAAACCAAAGTTTTCATGTTCTACACAGTATAGTGAAGGAAACTAAATTATTGAATCCTGGTACAAAAACGTGATGAATGACTCCCAACTATTCTGAAACAGGTAGTGTTATCATGATATGTACATTGTGCCAATGAATGTATTGAGTGGTTACCAATGGATACACTGTAACACATCCTTGCTATTGACCTAGTATCGTTTGAGTACAGTTCTTCAATTCAATATCATCCAAGATGATGCATGAAAACTTTACGTTCTATTTTCCAAGGCGTTGTTGTCATTCGTCACTGACGAATCTGAGATGATGCATTAGATAAATAGTAAACCTCTAATTTGTATTTCTCTGTATGTTGTTTTACTAAACATTAATATAAATAGTTATGGCAGCTATTTGAACGAATTAAACATTAATTCACTTCTAGTTGCGTACATTCACTTTGATAGTAATATAGACTTTATCAAGTGTTTAAAACACTTCAGTGATTATCAGCTACATTCTTTGTTTAAATTCTTTATCACTGCACGCTCTTAATCATTAAATAATACATTGCTATCCTTGGTGAGTGCAACTGTCTCCACACGTTTGCTTAAAGCCAGTGTATTTCATTGATATAGGCATCATAAGTTTGATTCATTTTACCCAAAGGAATCATTGAGAACATACTATCGTAATGTTCGAAATACGAAATGCTTAAACTTACATATCATATACTAAGTTTGATTAGAGCACAATGATAGCTTTCCTGTTGTTAAGAAGCGGATTGTAGTGCGTTGAAAATCTAACATTTTCCTGATGGTGTACTAGCTTATTTTAATACTTTCCCCACTGCCAGCCATTTTTTATCATTATAGAATGAAATTTACTGCGCTCATTTGCGTTCGATTTCCGTTGATATGGGACAGAAATATGTTAGTTCTATATTTGTTAGATCTTAATAAAGAGTAGTTTTAAATGTTATTAATTTCATAAAAGTAGAAATAGGCTTATTTGTTATTTTGATACCAGTTTCAACGTTTTGTCCAAGAGTATTCTTTTTAAATAGTAACATTGATAAGGCAGTTTTATCGCAAGTGAGCTCTTACTTTAGTTCTTTCTTCTCCATTGCCCTCATTATGCTAATGAACGTGAATGGCATGCTGCGCCTTAAATATCTGAGCCGATTTTCTTCAAGTTCGTTTTCTGCAAGAGTGTTCTGTAACGTTGTTAATTGTCGATTTGTATTGTTTGATAACGGTGAAATAATAAGCAATGACCGAAGTTAGATGCATATTCAGAAGAGTATTACTGTTTGATTTTGAAATATAAACATAAAATTAAGACATGGTCATAACGCAGAGTGTATTATACTAATGAAATATTTATCAAATCATTCTCAATTGACCTGCAATTGAACATTCCCCAAGAGATTGACCTTCATTAATGCGCATCTCTATTACATTTTTTTCAAACGCATAGACTTTGTATATGAGATCTTAAACAAAGAAATTCCATACCGCTCAAACGATTTCAGCGGTCTTTATAACAATATAAAGTCTAATACAATTAAATAGCCAGTTTTTTCTAACCAATTTTATTTCCGATATGTTGGTAAAATACTTAAATAATATTCTTTCAGAAGAACACACGAAGCCAACATTTATATGTTTTTTGCAATTAGACTCGATATATTGCAATATCCACATTATGATCATCTTGGTAAATATTGTATAACGTCTGTAGAGATTACATAAAGCTTTTCACGTGATCCTCCTATATTGACCTGTTGCCATATCATGCAATGAGTTACGGTATTCACACGGTTAAAGAACACGCTGTCTAATCTGTCCTGAGGTATCCGATTTCGTCTGCACAAAAGTCCCAAATGTGCTGTTTGTAAAGAGTTTGAAATATTGATTGGTTCTTTCCGGCTATTTAGTGTCTTATATCCCTAATTGTTTTTTTTTTTCACAAATTAGTCGATAAAATCAAGGATTTAAAATTTAAAAATTTTAATTTTGGCTCGATAATTCCATTTTCTCAAAAAAGTTATTTTAAACATTGTTTTGATTTGGTGACTTTATCTAGCCTATGTTACCAACTACCTTGCTTGTATGGAGGAACGTTGCTATGAGAGAAAAACATCCTTGATCTATCAAAAATCCTTACCCTATATAATTTATACACATAAAATATGTATCGTGTCCTTGTGACGTGACATGCAAACCCACATTCCCCAATGATTTACCTTAGAAATGTGCACCTCAGTTATATTTGTTTTAAAATCATGGACAGCCTCTAATCCTTTGAAACAGTTGTTTATTACCAACAAATATCAGTGCAGGTGAAATATATCACGGCATCTTATATCTCTTTCCAAAACACATCTTGTGAAATCTTACACGAAAAAATCTTACAGCATAGCGTCTTATCCTTTGAGGAAACTAGTACATTGGAAAACAATAAGTTAAAAAATATCAAACCATTTAAAAACTCTTTTCAAAAGACATGGGGGAAACCTGCCGCAAGAAATCGCAACAGTCGCTAATGATTTCAAGAAACAAAACGTTTTACAAACGATTACTACAGTATCTCTTCCACATGGCGAAAGGATGGTCGTGTGTTTCTTATTCCGATATTAATATAATTAATCTCAAACCGTTCCATAAATTCTCCAGTCGGATTCAGACAAACCTACAAATACTGGTTTCCAAATGTTTATTGATATAAACTCGATTAACATATAGCACTTAGATAAAAGGAAACAACAGCTATCATGTGAAGCCACTCGATGTAATAGATTCATTGTGTCATTCTTCATCTTCCTTAAAATAGTGATATAATATCTAATTCTATAAAATGACTAGCTTTCTTTAAGGTTATTTTTTCCCGCTACTTTAGAAGGTTAAATAATAGTCTATAAAGTGCTAATAGTCACATATTTGTCACAATCAAACTAGATATTTTGATAAATTCATATTTGTTCGTCTTGACAATTTTGTAAAACGTGTGCACAACTTAGATAAATGCTTCTCACGTTCTCATCCTATCATTGAGATAGGTTACCATAGCATCCAATGAGTTCATGTGTTCATTTCGTTCCGACAGGGATTGTCTATCGAACTATGTTAAGTATTAACCGATTTACTCTATACGAAACGTCCAAACTTGTTTTATGAAAAGAGTTTGAAATAAGGTTTGGTATATTCCAATGCCATCAGTGACCTAATGAACATAAATGGCCTGCTGCACTTTAAATATCTGGGAGAGTTTCTTCAAGTTCTTTATCTGCAAGTGTGTTCTGTAACATTGTCTATTGTCGACTTGTATTGTTTGCCAACAATACAAAAATAAGCAATGACGGAAGCTGGATTGCATTTTAGAAGAAGAGTATTACTGTTCGGTTTTGAAATATCAACATAAACTTTTGAAATAGTCATTATATACATTTAAAAAATAATCTATGGAAAAAACAAAGCCAAACTAATGTCTTCTTTGGAAATTAGACTAGAGATATTGCAATAGCCACACTATGTTCGTCTTGGCAAATATTATATAACATGTGAACAGCTTACATTACGTTTCCCCCTGTGATCCTCCTTTATTGACTAATTGCCATAACTTTTCAATGAGTTACGATATTCATACGGTTACAAAACACACTTTCTAATCTGTTTTGAGGTATCATATTTCGTCTGTACAAAAGTCCCAATGTGCTGTTTGACAAGAGTTTGAAATATGGATTGGTGTTATTCGTCAATTTAATTAGCTTATATCCTTAATTGATTTTTCATAAATCAGTCGATAAAATCAAGTGGGTACGATTTTATAAGTTTTATTTTTGGCTAGATAATTCCATTCTCTCAAAAGGTTATTTTAAACATTGTTTTGATCATTTCCATGTGATGTAACTTGCAAATCTATATTTCCCAATCGTGTATCTTATCAATCTGCACCTGATTTTTTTTCTTTAAAATTCATGGACTGTTTCTAATGCTTGGAGGAAATCGTTTAATACCAACAAATATCAGTAGAGTTTAAACATATCACGGCATCTTAAACCTCGTTTCAAACACATCATTAGGATATCTAACACAAAGAAAATGAAAATATGATAGTTTGTACATGTCTTTTGTACAAAATGAACGAAAACGTCAATTCATAAAAATCGTCACTCACAGAATTTCAATTAAAGATTTTTAAATATGGATTCGTACTTTCTGACCTATAATAACTTATATACCTAACTATTATACACTAAATAATGCAATGTATTTCTTTCGTGACTGAATTGTCCACACAAGGTTGCTGAAACCAAGTGTATTTCATTTACATGAAGATCATAGATCTTACCCTAACTATTTTTAAAATGTACAATGGTACCATGTTTTTACACTTCACCCATCAATGAATTGCGTAATTATTTATGGATACATACATTATATGTGTTTGTTTGCTTATGACACATCTTTGATTCCATCGTTAGGATTTATTCAAATTCTTTGGTTAGATATCATAAATAATGTTCTTTGATAAACATTATGCTATATTTTCCAACACATTATTGGCATAAATCACTAATGATATTAAATTGGAGCATTCGAACATTATAAGAGTACTAATTTATTATTCTAATATATTACATTGCATGATGTTGATCTTCAAAAATATATTCATTGTACAGTGCCTTTCACCTTGCTAATATATTTAAAATATATAGTTTTATGGTCAATCTCGTTGGTATATCATAAGGAGGACACATCATATTACATCAATTTCTTACTCAATATTTATTTGTTAAAAATGTATATTTTTCATGTACCATGTCTATTGTGTTTTAACAATATTTTCTTTTTTCTGTAGAAAAGCGTTGTTTCTAATTCACATCATACTTGAAGGAATTAAGCATTACTTCACTATCACCTGTATACGGTCACTTTTATTTAACAATGTCATTAATTTTAAATTGAATTCAATACATCTTGCCGACCATGATCAAGTGTTTACGTTGATTATCAGGTACATCTTTTTTATAAAAGAATTATCACTACATCGTATTTCCACAAGCTCATATTTGCCAACCATTATTATAACTAAATAATGCATCATTTTCGTGAACACAAATTCCAAAGGAATTTTATCAAGGTAAATTTGCCCGCTTGGATCTACTCAAACATGTGACGGAGAAGAATAAATTTTTAATTACTTTTCAGGTCATCAACGATCTTTAATCTGTAGGTAATTATGTATGTTTACGCTAAAAGTGATTTTATGTGACCGTAATATGCCTTTGTTCGTGCTTGATTAGCTTCATATTTCTTTCCGGCAAATTGCATTCTGTCCCAGTGGAACATAATAAGAATCTGCAAAATATGCATACGATTAAACATCAAGACGATCACAATCGTGTTAAAAGGCGAAATTCGTAGCAGCAAATATTATGTTATCTTTCGTAAGAGTTAAGATGCTTTACTCTAACCGGTGACAAAGATCAAATAATTCTTCTTGACAGTGATAGATTGCTTCCTCCCTTATATGTCCTTTTCTTCTCATCACACAAAAAATATTTTATATTTTGCACATCCGGTAATAAATGTAGTGGCCTATAAAAAGGAGACTTGTTTCGGGTTGCTCCTTTCATGCGTATTCTAAACCTTCAAAACATCATCAAATTCGTCATTAAATAAGAAACGGTTATCGTATTTTATATCGCATGATTATATTGGCACAAAGAAGAATATGATATACTTTCCAGCATACATTAATTACACATGTTATAAACATCTATAAAATCAATCAAAGAATAGTTGTTACACATTTTAAATGAGTAGGTTTAAGAGAATGAAAATAAGTTTAGAAAGACGAATAAAGGAAACAAAATGTAGCAATACGTTTGTTCTTTTGTTTGAATATACTCGAAGTGAATCGAATGTTTCTCATATGTATCCTCGAGTTTTTTTACCTAAATGTCATTAAAGTGATATCATAAACTGGTATACTGCTGTAATTAGGACTATTTACTTCGCATTAATTGTTACGTTTATTTCCGTGCTGTAATCATTGGCTTTACCTCATTCAAGACATTGAGATATAATGTCATCTTGTTCCGGTATTGTGACATTTATTTACCATACAAAACTAACACAATCAAAACTTGTGTTTTGCTAAATCGGGTCATTTAACGACAAAAGGCGTTACATAATCAATACAAAGACATATATCATTTGTGTACATAATAAAGACATTTAGTAAGAGTGATGGCGGTTTAAAATATACCTATACATTCATACATACATACATACATACATACATACAT
>QKMX01167863.1:0-10391 GCA_003401595.1 Venustaconcha ellipsiformis
TACTATTAATAATAATAATAATCATAATAATAATAATAATGTAAGTAATTGCTTGGAAATTACAGGCATTAAGGCGCTGTAAAAAAGACGGGAAAAACATATGTCTGGGGAAAAATGGCAAGAAAACCTGATTTTGGGCTCTTTTGAGTCTTTGTATGCAAATTGCACGTTATATTATGGATTAGAGAAAACTTGCATCATCAAAGATTCTTGGACGTTGAACAAGTTAAAAACTGGAAAATAGTAGATAGCTATAAAAAAGAATTGATTTGAAGTTATCATCTATGATAAATACCGAAAACTGTAAATGCGTTCTTTTGAGAACCTGAGGTTTGTAACATTTAAATGTGGTTAAATATACAACATTCTGTTGAATTTAATACATGTACCTGGCAGCCAAGGGTTTGTAATGGATACTATTCAATATTTATCTTTCTTATTTAAGGGACTGTTATCATCTTGCAATCTCGAGTCTTGTAAGACCTTATTCAGCAACATATTTGATTTTCAAAAATCCCAATAATGTTGAAGACTTCTGTGCATGTGAAAAAAGCATCTTTGCATGTACCTTCAAACATATTTATTGATAATATTACTGGTGATGAGAAGTCGCTCGTTTTCTTGAGTGTTAACTAATGATTATCACTAATCTATTACAATGATAATTTTGGATATGGGAATTCACTTTCAGCATTAGAAGAACCATTTCATCTGGAATTTACACGAAACGTTCTCTGGAGTAAGCAAATATAAACAGAATTAATGAAGCCCTGGAAACTATAATTGTTTTCAAAAGCGGATGCAATTTAAGCAGCTCATCATATGAGATGACTTTATGACCTGATATATAACACTGATTATTATTACTTCCAGCTTTGTATACCAATTTGTCTAAGTAAAATTCTATTTTAATCGGTAAGGAAAAGGAAATGTTAAACAATTTCATGACATGCTAATACTGAAATTGAATTTTTTTTTTACGCACATATGGTAAATCGAGCATTATCGAAACATATCAAGCATTGCCTTGTGATGTAATGCTTGAAAGACGTTATCAGTTGACAGGTCCCCTCCTCGATTATGTCCAAAAAATTCCTCTGATGATGTTTTATTTTCATCGTTTCCTGGATGAAAATTATCTGACAAACCGCTTAGTTTTATGCATTACCACAAACTTTAACATACTCTTTAAGTGTATCAATTAAATTTTTCTTACATGTAAAAAAAGGGATACTAAACTTGTTAGTATTGATGGATGCAGTTGTACATAATGGAATGTTAATTACAGTATTTACAGGAAATCAATGCAGAATACATATTTGCAGCATCATTCAATATTTTTAAGTCTGTCGTAGAAGACATGTGAACACCTATCAAGGAGGCCAGTCAATGGTGTTGAGACACAATTCAAGTGCGTAAGTACTGGTAGAACTGTATCAAGAAAGACTATCAAATTTCAATAGTGTACGCAATTTTTGAAAATGATTTTCAAGTAAAAGCATTGTTTATAATTATATAATAAGAACGAAAGAGACATAATGCTAAGTCAGATGTCATACAACTGAATTAACACATGGCTTCAAACAGACTAGAAACCAGACATTACAGTCAAAACACGAGACTTAATACCATCTATGGAAGCCATATGGTGACAAAAGACAAGTCTTTGAGGTGACATCAGTTAATATCAGTCCTTATAGTTATTAAAGAAACTTTAAACCAGGCATTACAGAAAAGAAGAGACTCAATTCTAAGTTTAGAAGTCATAAATGAGATTTAATACCAGGTTTTTAAGTCATAAAAGAGACAAAATACTAGTCTTTTAAAACATGCATAATATGCAATATCAGGCTTATATTTGTTACAAGAGACTAATTACCAGTCTTAAAAATAATAGGATAACTTAGGACCAACCCCTGAAATCATATAAAGAGACATAATATCAGGACTTGAAAGAAATAAAGAGATGCAATACAATTATTAATTTCATAATGAGACTTTATACCCCGTCTGGAGGAAAAAACAATAGACATATGTAAAGATCTAGATGTTATACAAAAGATTTAATACTAGGCATGAAAAAAGTAAACTAGAGCGAACAACATACCTTGAAGTAAAGAAGAGATTTAATATCAGTCATTAAAAAAAGAAATAAAGTTGGTACCTTGCATTAGAGTCATAAAGAGACTTAGTACCTTGTATTAAAGTCATAAAGAGACTTAGTACCTTGTATTAGAGTCATAAAGAGACTTAGTACCTTGTATTAAAGTCATAAAGAGACTTAGTACCATTTATTAAAGTCATAAAAAGACTTAGTACCTTGCATTCGAGTCATAAAGAGACTTAGTACCTTGTATTAAAGTCATAAAGAGACTTAGTACCTTGTATTAAGGTCATAAAGAGACTTGGTACCTTGCATTAGAGTCATAAAGATACTTGGAACCTTGTATTAAAGTCATAAAGAGACTTGGTACCTTGCATTAAAGTCATAAAGAAAATTAGTACCTTGTATTAAAGTCATAAAGAGACAGGTTACCTTGCATTAAAGTCATCAAAAGACTTGGTACATTGTATTTAAGTAATAAAGAGACCTGGTACCTTGTATTAAATCATAAAGAGACTTGGTACATTGTATTAAAGTCATAATCAGACTTGGTACCTTGCATTAAAGTTATAAAAAGACTTGGTACATTGTTCTCAAGTGATAAAGAGACCTGGTACCTTGTATTAAGGTGATTAAGAGACTTGGTTCCTTGTATTAAAGTTATAAAGAGACTTGGTACATTGTTCTCAAGTGATAAAGAGACCTGGTACCTTGTATTAAAGTGATTAAGAGACTTGGTGCCTTGTATTAAAGTCATAAAGAGACACGGTACATTGTATAAAAGTCATAAAAAGACTTAATACCTTGCATTAGAGTCATGAAAAGAATTGGTGCATTGTAATAAAGTGATAAAGAGACCTGGTACCTTGTACTAAAGTGATTAAGAGACTTGGTTCCTTGTATTAAAGTTATAAAGAGACTTGGTACATTGTATTAAAGTGATAAACAGACTTGGTACCTTGTATTAAAGTATAAGAGAGACTCGGTACATTGTATAAAAGTCCGAAAGAGACTTGGTGCCTTGTATTAAAGTCATAAAGAGACTCGGTACATTGTATAAAAGTCATAAAAAGACTTGGTACGTTGTACTAAAGTCATAAGGAGACTTGGTACCTTGTATTAAAGTTATAAAGAGACATGGTACCTTGGTTTAAAGTCATAAAGAGACTTGGTACGTTGGTTTAAAGTCATAAAGAGACCTGGTACCTTGTATCAAAATCATAAAGAAACGTGGTACCTTGTACTACAGTCATAAAGAGACTTGGTACCTTGTATTAAAATCATAAAGAGACTTGGTACATTGTATTAAAGTGATAAAGAGACATGGTTCCTTGTATTAAGGTCATAAAGAGACTTGTTACATTGTATAAAAGTCATAATGAGACTTGGTACCTTGCATTAAAGTCATACAAAGACTTGGTACATTGTAGTAAAGTGATAAAGATACTTGGTACCTTAGTTTAAATTCATAAAGAGACTTGGTACCTTGTATCAAAATCATAAAGAGACCTGGTACCTTGTACTAAAGTCATAAAGAGACTTGGTACCTTGTATTAAAGTCATACAGAGACTTGGTACCTTGCATTGAAGCCATAAAAACCTTGGTAAATTGTATTAAAGTGATAAAGAATTTGGTTCCTTGCATTAAAGTCATAAAGAGACTTGGTACATTGTATAAAAATTATAATGAGCCTTGGTACCTTGCATTAAAGTCATAAAAAGACTTGGTACATTGTATTAAAGTCATAAAGAGACTTGG
This sequence comes from Venustaconcha ellipsiformis, assembly GCA_003401595.1. Classification (NCBI taxonomy): domain Eukaryota; kingdom Metazoa; phylum Mollusca; class Bivalvia; order Unionida; family Unionidae; genus Venustaconcha; species Venustaconcha ellipsiformis. The sequence goes on from QKMX01167863.1 coordinate 3,864, forward strand.
CACCTTTTATTAAAGTCATAAACAGACCTGGTATCTTGTATTAAAGTCAAAAAGAGACTTGGTACCTTGTATCAAACTCATAAAGAGACTTGGTACCTTGTATTAAAGTCATTCAGAGACTTTGTAGCTTGCAGAAGAAGACAGAATACTAGGCCTAAAATTAAACAAATAGACTTAAAACCGGGCTTGAAGTTGTCAGGAAATACAAATAAAAGGTTTTGATGTCAAAACGAGGTTTAGTGCTAACCGTTGAAGTCCTAAAACTGTTAAGATGAAGTATTTTTTAAAATAGTCTTCTTTGTTTACTGCACTTTTTCGCCTTGGGTGTGTTTATCTTGTAATATATTCCTGACAACTATGGATGCTTTCTCTAAGTTTGAGTAACTGTTCAAACAATTTATTTCTAGGGCTAGGTGTCAGGACGATTGCCAGATATAAATGTTAATGGGGTGTTGTTGGTTGATTTTTAATAGTGTTTTCAGCACTTTATATTATCTATATCATGCAAAGAAAAGGTAGCTAAATATATTTCCCACCCAGATAAACAGACTTCTTGGGCTGATCTTGGCGGGTATAAACACGTGACTTAAATAGTCCGAGACTGTAATAAATGATATAGCACGACTTTATGTATGTTGAATATAAAATAGCACAAACTAAAACAATTGGTTTCTTGATGTATCTCATTATTTAAATGCATGTGACAATTCATTATATAATAAAATCTACTTAAACATTTTAAATCATTTTGATAAAACTTCAATATTTGATCATTTTTAGACTGATGATTTAGGTAAGATAAGTTTATTCCAAATCCAGAGAGAAGAATTACGCCTACAAAGGAACCAATATGCCGTAATTATTTGGTTTGCCTGGAGCCATGCATAGTTCTTGTTTTCTTCTCTTTGCAGAATTCGATCCATGAAAAATGAAGATTATTTTTAAAAAGAGCAAAAGCACAACCAACCGTTTGCGAATTTGATGCAGTGGTACTTTTGAAGAACGTTTCTCTCCTGACTCATTGTTTTATTCGTTTCTATTTTACTAGTTAAATAACTTTGCTACCAAACAGTCAAACAGCATGCAAAGCCTCCTAGGTTGCGATCTTTCAATTCGCTGTCTTTTATCATCAAGTGAGTGCAAGACATTTTAGGAAAGCTTACACTATCTCAGACGTTTAAGATAGATCAACCCTCAATATTGAGGTAAATTTTTACATGTTTTGAACACCAACTTGTTTCATCCTAGTTATATTAAATAGAAGACAAAAAAAAAAAACTAGGCAATCCGCGAGTATACAGGGAGTGGTGTGCTCATCATATTCTCATCAAAGGAAAGATCCAATAAGTTATGTTGGCTTGTAATACGTGCAAGACGTGGAGACTAACTCAAGCGGGATGACTTTATCTGTGAAAACCGCACAGTGTTTACTTTTTTCACTAGTATGATCTGCGAGTATTGGCTGATAAAGAGAGCCTTGTGTTCTTTTTATACTAAACTGTAAATTATTAGCTGATAAGAAAGGATTTGCTTCTACCGTAATGATTCAACAAATTAACCACGTAATACAATGATCTAAGGATCTAAATAAAAATCTGGCCAAAGTTTCATTACATAAAATCCAAGACTATTTCTCATACTGAGAATGATGATTGTAATGTTTAAAGGTATGGTTGATAATTTCGTTTTTCTTTTACAGAATTGGAGTAGTCACATTGGATTAAAAAATAGCCATAAATCTTGAACTTTCGTTTAACATTTCTTTCTGTACTTCTCGTGAAATTATGAGTATCTCGTCAAATTTGTAACCTTCCTTTTTCTTTAAAGAATAAAATGGTTTCTGTGCAATATTATCGTGCTCCGAAAGTAAATCGCGTCCTTTCCCCTATATCTGCCTTGATGTTGAACCCGTTTCACCATGTCTTCCTTGATATAGTACCGTTTTCACTATACGTGCCCTGGCGTTGCTAATTTTCCACTATAGCTGCCTTGATATGGCATCCTTTCAATTATATCTGCCTTGCACATGTTTCATTATATATTTCCCTTCCCCGTGCCCTTTCCACTATAATTGCCTTGATGTTGCACTCTAACCACTATATAGGCTTTGGTGAGGTATCCTTTCTGCTATGTTTACCGTAGTGTGTTACCCTTCCCACTACATCTACCTTGATGTGGAGCCCTTTCCATATATCTGCTCTGGCATGACACAGTTTCTGCTATATCTGCCTTGTTGGTGCACCATTTCCACTATATATGCCTTGATGTTGCATCATTTTCACTATCTCTGCCTTGATATGGCACCCTTTCCACTGCATCTGCCATGGCGTGTTACCCTGTCTACACTATCTGCCCTGGAGTGGCATCCCATCCACTACATTTGCATTGATGTCGTACCCTTCCCACTATATCTGCTTTGATGTCGCACCCTTTCCACTATATCTGCCCTGGTGTGGTACACTTTCTGCTGCATCTGCCCTTTCGTGGCACTACTGCCACTATATCTGCAACTAGCGTGGTACGCTTTCTACTGTATCTGCCATGGTGTGTAAGCCTTTCCACAATATCTGCCGTAGGGTGGTACCCTTTCCACTATATATGCCCAGGCTTGATACCATTTGTACTGTATAAGCCATGGCGTGACATCCTTTCTACTGTATCTGGTTTAGTGTCGTACCCTTTCTGTTGTATCTGCCCTGTTTTGGCACCCTTTCTACTGTATCTGCCCTGGCGTGTCATCCTTTCTACTGTATCTGCCTTGGCGTGGCATCCTTTACACTATGTTTGCCCTAGTGTGTTACCCTTTCTACTGTCTGCCCTGGCGTGGCATCCTTTCTAATTGTCTCTGCCCTGGCGTGGCATCCTTTCTACTGTATCTGCCTTGACGTGGCATCCTTTCCACAGTATCTTCCCTAGTGACGTACCCTTTCTATTGTATTTACCCTGGCGTGACATCCTTTCTACTGCATCTTCCCTAGCCTGCTACCCTTTCTACTGTATCTGCCCTGGCGTGGCACACAAGTAAATGTTACAGTTACTGCTGCAGCTACAAATTGGTATAAAGTCATTTACATTTATATTGCACTTAAGGGACCAATGCGAGATACTTAACTGAATAAAGAAACGTGAATTGGATATAAATTTAACATTAGGAACGGTTTTAAAATTAACTTTGCGAGACGAAAATGTGAACGTTTTGACATTTTTACTTCTTTGACACATTTGCTAGTAGTGCCAAATCCAAGGAGCATTCGTCAATTGTAGCATTTTCATGGACTTTCTGTTACTTTTCTGAACTGTTTACAATAATTGATCATCAAAACTTAAGGCACTTATTTCTAGTGGTTGGTACAAATTAGTTTATATGGTTCATTTACAATAATTTGGAGGAACCACTAAAACATAAATTAAATTGTGACGGGTTACAGTTTAATCTCCTTTACCCAACAAAGTTCGTTGCATCAAGTGTCTGGATTAATACAAGCGTTAGTTACACATGATTTATAGATATCAATCCAGGCCGACCAGTCCTAACACTAATCTTTAAATACTTAGCGCCATTTGTATAAGTCTTTGATATGACCCGGCCACAGTTTTTGAACTCGCAACTTCTCGTAGCCGAGGCGGCGGACGCTCTAACCACTTAGGCTACGAGAGGGGTAAGCAGATGACAACACTTTATCCGTGTTGCAACACAAAATATAGAACATATACAACAAATTGGCATATACTTGAATTTTTTGTGACATTTAAAGGTTTGTAATGTTCTAAATGGGAATGTGTTGATTTAAGTTATAAACGTCTCTAAGCAAAATACACTTTGTTTATTGTAAGAGCAGACCAAACTATGAAACATTCCCAAAATATTGATCATTTAAAACGGAAAAATAAGGTCAAAACATTATTTATGTGGAAAAATCGTTCTAAAACGTATTCTCAACCACTAGATAAAGTTCATAGATATTAAAGACAAACCTTGCTAAGAGATAAATGTCACAATAGAGAGTCTGTCAAAAGTATTTGTTCATCATTTACAATGACTTTTGCGACCGAAGAAGTCTAACGTAATGTTGTATTGCATAAGTGTCATGCAAATTATACGACCTGCAAGAAATCATATTCTTTATTGAATCATGCCGTCAATAACTCTTCTTCTATATTGCATGTAAGGAAACGTTAACCAAACATTCAAGCTAACAACTGAATGCTGTTTTCTTTCAGGCATTGGATTCATATAATTCAAAACATAAAGTTTTATGAAATTTTCAAGAATCGTTTGTTTGTAGCTTCCAATTAAAGTTTGTTGTAACAAATCTGTCATATGTGACCACTATTATCTTACAAAAGAAACATTGAAAGAAATGCTTATATAAATTCCAAACGGTCAAACAAACTTTGGGGTGAATACAGTGCCATTTGTTTTAGCGTGTAAATTAGGAGACCGACAATAATCTCACACCAACTTATTTCTTTCTGAATTTCAGCCCTTGTTTCAGTTTTGTGCTTCATTATGAGATATGTGGATTGATAAGTTATCAATCAATAAGTAAGGCAATCAAATGTAATTAACTTTACGTCTGTCACTATGTAGCTAAGGGAAATTCATTACAAGTCTACTACTGTATGCGCCACGTTGGGAAACTATTGATTATGATAATGGCAAGGAAGGCATTGGTCAATTAATGTCAATGTCCATACCATTGAGTAGAAGGTCAATCAGGGAACAATTTCTGTAATGCGAGCTTGCTAGGAATGAGATCTCAAGTGTAGAAGTTTAGTCATCATCGCATAACCAAAGACATAAAGAAATAAAGTAAAAACTTATACTTCCTGACAGGTATCTGAAAGTAAAATTAAGACACGAAAGAACCAAGCTAGTGTAGATAAATTATTAGGAGTCATATCCTTGTTTTGACTGCATTGAAAGAAATTATTTGACACATCGCTTTTGTTAGTTTTATTGTGGGCAAATCTACATGTTTCGTCGTGGAATAGAATTTTCTTGTAACTAAATAAAATATGTTTGCACTTCGTTATAATTGCATTTTCATATGCACGAACACTATTAACCAAAATGATGCTGAATTAAAAGAATACGTGAATTGATTGTTTATAAACAATATCAAATATTTTGACTATACCTCATATACACATGCAAATTCAAATCGTTGCTAATCCAACATTTTGCAGCCATTTGCATGAAATATTCAGCACATACTAGCAATTACCACTAATACACACAGAATACATATCAACATTAAAGAATGATTTGCTGAACTAATGAGCAAGAATGGTTATATCACCTCTGGGGATTTAGCTATTTGCTTGGAACCTTCCAATTCGGATCTCTGCGTGGCATACATATTACTCGAATGCGTTTTGGAAGAAGAATAAAAAAGTCCAAAGGTTTGTTAAATTCATCAGGGAAAAAAGAAGATATACAGATAAAACATCATTTTGCCTGAGAGATGTTCAAGCAAACTTGACAGATGCATGTCTGTTCTCCAACGCTTCAGTTACAATTATTGTCAGCATTCATGTTATCATCTGATAATGTCATAAACATTCGCTTCAGAGATAAACAAATTGTGGGGTCAGGAATGGCAAATGTATGTATTCTTCCTCCCCTTCACATTAAATAGAATTATTGGAGCTAATATTCTACAATATAATATATTATTATTATATTATTAAACTAGAGCAAAAACCAGGTTTTGGTACAATTCAACAAAAAATAATTATTTCTCACGAATACAAATTAAATTGTAAAATGATTTTAGTGTATTGTGAAACAGGCATAACAGTAAAAGCATAGAGTATTCCTATTAAACTGCAGTTGTGTTCTTAATGAATTCAAATTTTGAATGTGCTTATCTACCAATAACCTGGAATAGTATTGTTGTGCTAACCATACTGATGTATCATAATGATATAATTCAAAATTCTATAAATGAATTCACAATAGTCCCAAAATAGTGATGTTGTTAGAGCTCATTATTGCGCACTTCGTAATTGCAGTGAATAATTAATTAAATAAATCCTCTCATATAAAAACTGAACACAACTAAAAGACTGATTCTACTTTAGACGTTATGACAGTAGTAAATAATTTCTGTTTACTGCTCTATTAAAGTGGGGCTCTACAGTTTCGTATTTGCATAGGGTTGACTTTATAAAGAAAAAGAGTTTTCCAAAATTCCCCAGGATTTTCTTAATTTTGGGTTCTGGAGTATATAGCTTGGGGTCATTTTAGTTGTGCGTGTTAAAACCTGCTAGCTCTGCTTGGTCATTATTACGTCTTGAATTTCATATGGTAAAATTGCAAAATAGTGATATTAACATTTTTTTTATTTCCCAGATACTTTATAATTCATTCAGTGCACGTTTGAAAACTGATAATGCGTACTTTGGCAAAATTCGTTTGAACTATTTTAATAACTGCTAAAATTATTGTACTTTGCCTAATTCAGGGTAAGTTGTCGATCACTTTGGATAGACTATTTTGGTCTACTGCGTGCTTCGATCATA
>QKMX01167950.1:0-12790 GCA_003401595.1 Venustaconcha ellipsiformis
CTCTCTCTCTCTCTCTCTCTCTCTCTCTCTCTCTTGCGTACGATGATCTTTCTGGACCCATTATGGTAAAATGTTTAGATAAACCGACCAACGGAGAGAGGGACTGAGGATAAAATTAATCAGATCTAGCGATAGTACATAAAGCATTATAATGACTTAGAAAGACTGTAAATAAATTTAATTGTTTCAATTTCCTCTTGTTGTTTGGTTATTTTGCGTAGTTTATTATCTGCTCCTGTCTCAATATACTTACATGTGATTGAACTGGTACGCGTTTGAACAGCTGTAATGTTTGTAGTACTCCACTGTCTTCATTAAACCATATTTCATGTATAAATCATAAATGTGTTTTTTTTATGTTTTTGATCAATGAGCAAGAATAGCCGGAAAACAATATTTTGTAGTAAACAGACCAGACATGGATATGAAGAATTCACTCGCTCTGTCAATACACGGTTGTGAATATTAACTCGGCTGGAAATTTATGTATATCTATTAATAAGTGGTATAAATTAAATATAGAAGGTATATGTACTGTGTCCCTGAGATACCACTAGTATAAATTTTAATTTAATGGAAACTTGGTAATGGCCGTCTTTTTTTTGTTAATGAAACTTAAAATATTTTACATATTATATAGCAACTTTTCGAGTAATGCTCGAAAGAATGACCGCTCGCCACGCGACAGAACGCCAATTCTGCAAGAATGGTTACATTATCTGCCAACCCTAATGTAAAATGAGAAATAGTCTAATCATTGCATGACTCGATTAACTTTGCTTAATAATGGACAATAGGCAAGGTTTCCTTATCTAGCAGAATTCATCTATACGACCTGAAACTATAACCTTTCTTTAAAAAATTCTTAATCAATTTCCATTTCAAACAATGTTCACGCAGAGTTATAAAACCAAACTGGATTTTGCTGTTAAAACCAGTCACTCCATCAGCATGTATTCAGTCTTATAAATTCTAGGCACATGCCGACGGCTTCATTGTATAAATGCTTTTTGAAACAGCTATATACATTACTCACGATAAAGATAAAAATTAGGTTCAGACAAATCAATGCAGAAATCTATTCTAAAGTCAGCTAACATTATTTGCATATCACAGCATAAAGGTATCACTGCAATCAAAATATTAATAAAATAAAATACTAAATTTAAATGTTTCAATCACATTTAATCTCACACCTCATATTAGTAAATCAATAAAATCACTTAAGTAACATCTAATTTAATTTGAAACAACCGTGATCAGAACATATAATGCAAATATGTGGTCCAAATTTATGTACAAACAAGAAATTATTTCATTCAAAATTGTCCCTAGTTAGCTTAACAATGACGGAAGTAACTAATTAAAAGACGCACAGAACAATGTTATGAAAAATGCTTGACTCGATGCATTAAACTTGTATACACCAGTTAATTCACCAACCCACGACAACATCTGGGATATGAGACCTTCTTTGTATTTTAGTCATCCTTCCAAAACATTACTCAGAGAATAACTAATAACTCTTAATTAGTGCTGAGTTCAGTAACAGAAAGGATAAAAAATCATTATTACAAAGCCTGATAGCCAGACGCAGTGCCAACCAGCAAACCGACATAGGGTGAAACATGTTAGCAAACTCTTCAAGACAACAAATGAAGAGAACATAACCCAGACTACCTTTCTGTTTGTAAACTTTTTTTTTTAAAGTTATATGCATTTTTCTCAAACGTTTGGTTTCAGTCTGAGATATTCACGTGTAATAAGATATAACGTAATTGAAATTCAAAGTCAGTACCACCTGTCACTCATGTCAAGCAAACTATATATTTTACCTTTGCTATTAACTTCTGGCCTTTTAACAAATATCACATGTATCACTGAATACCCTGATTTTGGATTATACTTTTAATTCCAACGTTTGTAATGAGGTCGGGTAAAAAAGAATTAGGATGTGAGGTTATTTATACTTATGAAAAATTTATAAAACGCCTAGGTTGATCTTTCTACATTATTATTAAGTTTATTTTGAAATTTTAAATCGTCTTTGTTCTTACCATTAGATAAAGATTGCAACTGATTCTTCAAATAATACACAGGGAGATGCACTGGCATTTCCGAAAAAAAATTCTTAGAGACTGCTTTAACTTGTACAAATACATATTTCCCCTAAGCAACATTTTTCTGATTTTCCTATTTTGACTGTGGTTTTTATATCTTTGGTAAGGCTAATTTACAGTTGAACATTGTCTGTACTTTATCCAATCCTTCTGAAAGACTGCTAGTCATAATTAAAGGACCAACCATTTGTTTCAATTCCTCCACAGACTTGTCTGTGTCTTTTGGTTCGAATTCCCCCATTAGTATGGCCATATACTGGATTTCACCTTCTGGTGTTTCGGTGTATACAACAGCCCCACTATCGCCCTTTTGAGCAAAACCTTTCTTTATTGTTTCTTCATCGGATCCGGCTGGAACACCAACAACTAAATTATGTTTCTCCACGCCAAATTGCTTTAAATCCTTGCAAATAATGCTTCCTGCGGTTAATTTGCTTGTTGAACCTCTTTTATATACGCGTACTCCTGGGGCTATCATTCCCTTCATGTTTTTACTATCCAGGATATGGCACTTGCGAGTTTTATTGTTATCATGGAATAAGGGATTACAGCGATCTCTCATATTTGGATGAACTTGAATGACACTGATGTCTAACAACTTGTTGTCAGTGGTCACAATGTGTGCGCGCCTACCAAGGGGGACTGGAGTCGGGTCAATGGTTGTGACATCTTCAGACTGTAAAACAACATGACTGCTTGTAACAAAGTGAAGGTCTTCACTCTCGTTTCCATTTTTAGTCATGAATAGGCCGATGGTGCCACGACACCTTCCATTCAAAAACGCATCACCCATGGCTATTTGTTTGGAGCTTTCAATGCCATCTCCTCCCGAATAAAAAGAATCTGAGGAAACTTCTATACGAATTTCACCCGGATAGTCTACTAAACATTTTCTGATGGTCGTCAGAACCTCGTTTGCCCGTTCACCAGCTTCTGGTTCTTTCAAAAATACATACAGTTTTCCAAACATGTGACCGATTGATTGAACCTCTTTTATCCTGCAAACAAAAATACATGAATAAAATAAATGTTAAACTGGTGACGTAAAAGGAAAATTATTTCATTATTTTTCTTTTCCAAACATTATTACAGTGTATGTCCTATTGTTCAAATTATAAAGCACTCTATCATATGTATTATATAATGACAATAACAGTAATAATAGTATTAAAACGAAAAAAGGAATAAGAGAATTCGGCTGGTGTAGTTCTAGTTCTGGCACTTCAATAGTCGATGCATACTAGTTAGAATGTAGAATAGATATTAATATGCAACTGTAGCAGAAAACAATACATTTATGGAGTGATATTCCACATCTGTCCAGACTCAAAAGGCTATCTATGTTAGATGTTCTTCGAATAACTAGATAAAGATTCGTCATCAGCGTCAAAACATACATTAATTGAACAGACGTGTTTCATATCCAAGATCTTATAACCCTTAGAAGGGTGTATTTTGTAGATAGGACCACCGGTTAAATCGGAATATAAACTCAACTTAAAAACAGCATTCATTGCAGTGGAAGAAACTTGAAGAGTTATCAATAAGTAAACAAGGTGACCAGATACGTTAATATTAGACAAAATATATTAAAAATGACTTGAAGGATGAAACAAAGGCCACTAAAGAAATGAACTTCTTCAGGCTGCTAAAACAAGAGCAAAAATACAAAAAAAGAGACGCACTAGGTTAAAAACAGGTAACAAAACGATTAACGAAACCCAGAAAATTCTTGGATGCAAACAAAGATTTCCAAGGAAAGAAGATGAGACAATATGAAACATAAGAAGGCTGAAACTACTGTATAATGAAGAGAAGGAAGTACAACAAGGCTATAAAGTTTTTACAGATGTACAATCAACGCTTTGGGAGACGAATGGAAGTTAGCATTAAAATAAAACAAGTACGGTGACTGTAGTTATAAAGCACAATCAATCCCAAATTAGCGGCACAATGTACCTTTCTGTGGCAAGGTATTGATATTCAATCTAGAGGCAATTTCTTCTCCATAGAAATTCAACTGATGCAGTTGTAATTTACCAAGCGATGAAAATCGAAGTTTATCGAGTGACGACATAAGTAATGCATGGTAAAAGTAATATTCACCAAGGGATTACTTAAGAGGTTATTGAATTAATGATTCCGTTATTTCGCTCATAATTACCCTTCCAACTCTATATTTTAAACTTTAATCACCTCTGAAGACATTTCATTCACACAGATATATAATCACTAAACGAAATACAAAGGAAAATTCTTCCAATATAAATCTTGGACTGATTTAAATGTTATATCAACAATTGCTAATGGGTGTGGAGATTACGGTACAAGTAAAATAATTCAAGACAAAACAATGTCAACTACACAGAGATCTCAATGGTTCCACCACCTTGTCCAATAATTAAGAAACCACGTCAATTGTGGCACAAAAACCATGCGCAGAAGAACATAACATTGCTTGAAAGGTGATATCAGTAATGCTAACTAGCAAAATACACAAAAATAAATCAAAACCTTAGACGAAATAATCCACTCTTTAATCCTGAGCTCGACAGCGCCATTTGGTGTAGCAGGAATCAAATGAATAATCATGGTTATCTACATCATGTCTTGGAGATCAATGAGCAAGAGTACATGTGTAACTGATGAGGCCAAGTTGTGTTCTGCACTGTATATGGTACACTGGACAGGAAGAACCGCCTGACTTTGGTTGAGTAAATGTGGACATCCTGCAGTTATGAGACTTACGCCTCTCGCTTACGCACTGTCTCTACAATTCTCCTATTTTCGAACCCTGTAGCTTTGGTATAGATGAGACGGCACCGGGTGGAACTCTCAAGACTCATGGTCAAAGCTGAAATGTTTCAAGGTTGACTTGGAGGAATCTTTTTTCAGACCACCCTGAAATATCTTCCCCTCCGTCAGCCCGCTGTAGAAGATTTCCTTTGATATTCGCTCGTCTGACATCTGGTGACGTGGCTTGTCCGTCTCTTCTGTGATTTTATCATCTTCGTGTGGATGCTTGGAATTCTGCCTGTTTATGAACCACAGTGTCCGGGACCATGTCCTGCTATCATATCCTCATCGGTTTTTCACGTAGTCCATGCGAAAAGATGCAGCGTCTTGCATGGCATTCATATAGTCAAGGATTCCCATGCATACAGCAGGGTTGGGAACACCATTGCTTGTAGATCTTCAAGTTTGTTTTTGTAATGTGATGCCTCTGCACTCCCACACATCTGGATGCCTCTGAGCTCCCATACATTTGCGCATAGTCTGACAAAGGCAACACTTGCTTTAGTAATTTTGGTTTCCCATCTTCGATGTAGGCTGCATGTTACCTGCCTGGAGGGTTTGGCTATTTTCTGTCATGGTACAAAATGGTAAATCACCTTTCTCTTTTTGCTACTGATTGAGAAACCTAACATGTAACAAGTGGAAGAAATATGGTCCATGCTCTGTTTCGTGTCACACTCAAAGTTTGCATTCAGGAAAAAATTCTCAGCAAATAGACGATCACGAACAGTCACTTCCAATACTCTGAAGACTTCTCCGATTGAAGATCTTGCCACCAGTTGGCCACCACGTGAAGTCAATCCTGATTTCATTATCACAAAAGGCATCATCAAGAATGGCAAAGAACATCAATTTTAAGAGGGTTGGAGCCAACCGCACATCCTTGCTTGACTGGGAATGGCTCAAATGACTTACCTTCGTCCAAGACAGGAGTGAGCATATCATCATGGAATTGCCGACCAGTTTGCAAGAATTTCTCAGGGTAACTAAATTGGCCATAGTCGATTGATATGCCAAAGGCTTTTGGTAGGTCGATGAATGTCGTGCACAGGTTGGAGTTCGTTACCTTTGATTTTTCGTGGAGTTAACGAGCTTGACAACACCATGTATGTGGTCCCTCATCCTTTCCTTGAGCCATTTAACTCTCAGGCAGGAGACCAATGTGATGCACAAGACGATTCAGTAAAAGTCTGGCGAGGATTTTGTCAGCTACTGACAGCAAGTAGATGCTTCAACGGTTCTTACAATAGTGGTCATTTACATTACCAAGGAGAAACACGATACAGCGGAATTACAAGCATGCACGATGAGGATAATTAAGTTTAGGAAACATTATCAAATCTTGCTAGGACTGTTCCTGCAGCAGAAATAGTTTGTCTTTGGAGTATTTATGAAATACATTTAATGACATCATTTATAAGTACAAGAGGCAGTTCGTTTTGCCTTTGATATGTGGAAAAGAAAACTGCCGATAGGATTTGGTTCGAAAAGAAGGAATAACGATAATAAAACGATAATAAAATAGTGCCAGAAGACTAATGTAGGTGTTTCATGGGGGGATACATATTTGTGTACTCAGATATTTCTGACTGCTGCAAGTCGGTCAACCGATTGTAACAGAAATTATATTTGGTGTTTGATTCCAAAACGAACAGAAAGGGCAGTCTGAGGAAGGTACCAAACAGGGAGTATAAATCATTAGTGTTTAGGACTCTAATGAACATCTCAGCAGCACTGTTATGAACTTTTCAAGTTTCTGTAGTAGGCATTGAGACTAACCAGATAGAAGGGAATTGCAGTAGTTAAGTCTATCATGTAATAATCGTTCTTGCAACAGATACCATGAAGATTAGATAAACTTTAAGTCAGAAAAGAGTACGTTTGCAGACCCCAGAAATCATCAGGTTTGAAGCTAATGGAGAAATACAGTTGCAGCCATAACTATATGGACGGTCTCAGTTATCCCTGGGTAAGACTTAAATGCTTAACAATGAGACAATCACAAGGCTGGATACGTAGTTCACAAAAGTAAAGCAAAGCAAAAGTACTGTAGTATATCAAATGCTACCTGACAATTGGATACAGCACAGGAGTCTAAACAAAGTTTGACTGCATTTCTAGCCGACTCTCGCGTCCACACAAAGAGCATGAAAAAGTAATAAGTGGACTAGATAGAAACGTTAGAAAGATCTCGAAACCTTGAACAGAATTATTACTGAGTGTGGCCTAGTACATCCAGAAACTAGAAACAATGTGAAGATATCAGGCACAGCACTAAATGCAGATCTACAACATATTGTTTATATTCCTTTCCGCCAGGGCATTTATATTTAATAAAATGTGATATCCTATCTCATTTTTAATTTCATGTCATCTCTAATACTACATTTTGTTATTCTTAATGTTTACCATCACATAAATTAAAATGCCTTTATGTTTTCACAATAATTTACTTTCTTTATGTTCGGTCACTTCCTTAGTAGGACTGGTTTCAAACAGATTAAATTAAATAAAAGAAACCGAGTACCAGATATGGATGGATTTCTTTCATGAATAATTATGAGTAACTGCACCACATCTTTCATTAGGTCTATATATTTAAACAATAAATATAGTATACAAACCTTCCAAGGAGATCTGTCCAATTTTGCAGGTCTGGCATAACATCAGCAGATATCATTTCATCGCTTGTCTGTTCCATAATTCTCACCAGTTCTTCCCTTAAATGTGATAAAGTATCTAACTTACTCCTAATGCCCTTAAAGTTGCTACCTATATCAAGGAAGTAGCTTATTAAGACCTTCGAAACTTCATCGGCAATGGTTTTTGAAAATGCTTCGAATTGTGTTTGTAAGCTAATGTTTCCTTTTCTTCGCTTTCCAGAAATGTTGGAACCACTTTCATCCAGTCCACTTTCAGAGAGCAGTTTCATGACGGAAATGATTGATTTCTGCTTTTCGGGAAGTTGCTGTAACTGTGTGATCAGTTGAGGTTCAACATGCTGAATTTTAGATAGGGACTTTTTCACATCCACGCTTTGCTCCAAAAGCATCAGGCATTTTTCATTGTACTTTTGTTCCTCTAAGTATTCATTGACACTAGTACCTTTCACTTCATATGTGCTCACAATCTCTCCAATAAGCACAAGCTTTGTGCAACGAACAATAGCAATTTTGGTCGCCTTTTCAATGTTTATTACCTTTTCAGAAGCTTTCGGCTCTACGGTTAGGAGTAAGTCTATTATCGTTAATGGAGTCTTGAAAAAGGCCATTATTGCTGCAGCCAGTCGCTCCTTTGCGTTTTCATGTCCAAAGATGCTTCCACACGAATGCTTTGTTTTACATGTAGCCTTTATCAAATACTGGTTCATAAAACGAAATACTTTGATAAACTTACGCTCCATGTGGTTGCTAATGGCAGCAGATAGCTCAAGTTTACTTTGATAGACAACAATTATTTTCGGTTTGAGAAATTCTCTTAAGCGTTCCAAATTATTGGCAACTGAATCCTTGTCCTTTTCATGCTCGGCATCTACAAAGAACAGCATGTTTTCTACTCCGACGCAGTCTTTCAATTTCAGCAATGTGTCCATGCCCTAGAAACGAAATGTATATAAGAACAAGCTGTTTGTCTTCGTAAGATTTGAAAATCTTGATATGTCATTAATATGCTAAATAACGAGGTTATAAACTCATGGCAAAGTTTTCAAAACATAAACAGGCGGAGATAATTCGAAGTAAATTTTGTTTCATGATCGTTTCATAAGTTGAGATTGAAGACATACTTTACTCTTCAGCAAGAAAACGACACCTTAAAGTTAGGTATAAATTTGGAACAATGGTGCATTGGGAGACTTGATGGGTAAAGGGTGATAGATTTGCAAAATGTTACAATTAACACTATTTGCCCAATGTTCAAGTTTAACCACTCTCGCTGATGTTCCAGAATGAACGTTTACTAATGATGAAAACAATAACCACATGCCTACAGATTTAATGTATTTGGGAGTATGCTAGAAAAATGTAGACAGGTTCACTTTTATTCATTTGACAACTACCATTAACCACAGTACAATTACATGTGTTAAATATATTTTGCATTGAATTGTATGTCTCTGTGATCAGGTAAAATTGAGTGAAGGTATACAAGTATGTTAAACATAACTGTGTCATATTTATTCKGATTGTGGAATACCTTAAAGACATGCATGCTTGTTCCTTTACATATATATTTGGTCTACAAAATTGACTTGGGATCGCATTTGTGCAAGCTCAACCAACTGGTGTGAAACACTTGTGTTTGTATCTTATCATTATTACTCATGCACGTTCATCATCGCATATCACTATAATAAATGGCAATTAAATAGCAACGTTTCAGACCTAAACAATACCTTTCGTGTTTCAATCATTTTAAGGGTGCATATAACACTAAACAGCTTATGTTCCTTTTCTTTGACATCAAACGAAGGTATTTTGTCCAGCGAGCAAGTCTCGTATTTTATGTTTTTGGATTCCTGGACCAAGTCCGCCTTCGGAATTTTTGAATGTGTTGCGCCGAATAAAAACAGCACGAGACTAGAAACGGTCAATTGACTCACGGCATCACTGAGATATCTCGATTCAATTTGCGGCCGCTTTAGACTCTTTGGAACTGGGTCTTAAAGAAAAGCAAGAAATAATGAATTGCTTCTAGTGACGGAGTAATATTCATTCACACTTATAAAATATTTAATCAGAAGAGAATGTCCATGAACTTGCAGAGAGATAGATGGAGATAGATATGCAAATAATAGAGACAGTCACTGATACAAACACTCATATTAATAGGCTATTTTCTGCCATTATGCATTTCATGTGAAGATAGCTCACCATCCACACCCACCCCACATTGAGGTTGTCGCTAATTTGTAAGTATCTGATACTGTACGTATTCCTTTAATTATTCACACATTCTCCGAATTAAGTCTTTGAATGCGATTAGAGGTTTTTGTTTGTAATAATATATTTTAAAGGTCCTTAATTGAGATTATGCGTACGACTGCCCAAAAGTATGTACGTATTCCAATCAACGTGCTAGAATTGTAGGTTTTTAAAGACTGTTTGTTGCGTCAATGGTAGTGTAAGCAACACACTTTAGTTCAAAAAAGTTAACATTCTCATCAAATCGATGTATACGGTGCATCAAACCTAACCTGAGTGTACTATGTGACATCACACAGGATCCAGTATTGAAAAATGATGTTCTCTGTGTCACATATTACATTGGTTTAAAATGACAGTTACTCTTTTAATTATAATTTGTAACACAATCAACTTTTAAGTGTTATTGGTAATGCAACTGCGTAGTTTCAATTCAGCTAGCATCTAAGATTACGTTGTATGTGCAGCAATTGAAAAGTGCAACAGCTGAGTCAGAATTAACGAATTATTTCTTCTTTGTTTCTACATTATTTCAATTAAAATAAAAACTGTGTGATAGACAAACTTTCAGTTGGATCATGATTTATTATTACATTTACTGGCTTTATCCAACACTGGCGAGCAAAAACAGGAAATTATTTAACGAGTTTCATATGTTAACTAATATTTATCCTACATGAACAACTTAATAGTTTATGTATGCCACAATATCATATACTAGTGTAAGAGTGCATACATACCATAGAGCCTTTGTAGTCTAGAGAATATATCCTTCAGTCTAGATTGGAAGTACTTGATTCGTGGGTAGGAATCTACAGGAGCTTCAACTGATGTGCAAAAATTATCTTGAAGTCCCATTCCTTTGGATCGATGTACTTTCGACATGGCCATGAGGTTCAATCGGTGTTCTGAAGAATATTATTTGATTTAAAGAATTATATAAGGTACAATGTGAAAGAACAATGTTTCTTTAATGAAAATGTGCTGTAAGCAGATGATGTATGTTAAGGCTTATGTGGTACTGAGGACCGGTTGCTTTATGCACAAGTCAATGAGATATGTAGATTTTCAAACGGTTTATCAAAGCGGCAGCTTAAAATGGTCTGAAAATCACTGGAGAAAACAACAGTGTTTGATGAGATTTTGATACCATTTATTAATTCTGCATTTGTAACAGTTTTATCTGAAATCAGAATATTGTGCACTCCGAAAATTTGAGAAAAAAGAATTCACTTGGCTATCTTATGAGTAGTTTACTTTTTGAATTGCTATTTCACTTGTCACGAAAAACGATCCCAATCGTACACAACCATTGATTACAAGTCGCACGGACGCACGGACTCTGGATTGTTTAGCTGACCGTAAGCATAATAGAACTATGTGCAGTGTTAGCTGCACGTGCTTTATCGGATATGGATTTACCGAATGCCGTTTCTACAATGGAGTAGTCAACTACTCTCTATTTAAGAAAGGTCTTTATGGATGAATATAACATTTTGTGTGTGTCTGTGTCTGTGTTTTGTATGTGTGTGTGTTTGTGTGTGAATGCATGCGCATATGTCTATATCCATGAATGGTTGTGTCTCTACACAGACCTGCTTGTGTGACAATTATAATACAAATACCCAGTCTTTCAGAGAGCCAAATTAAGATGTCATCTAGAACTTCACATTTAGCCGATATGTGTTGAAATTATTTAGTATACAGTTTTAATTTAAACCAACTTAAAGGAATTTCACAAAAAAACACTGTAAGAGCATAACACTTGATGGCTATTATCATTTATTTTTCATCAACATACAGTTCCAATCATTTAAAATGTTCAAGATTGTTGCATTTCTCACCAAAGGGGAGAAATCTTATACCTTGCCTTTATTAATCATCTACAAATGCCCAAGTTAGTGATATCGTGTTTCATTTCTTATCGATATTGTTGATTTACTTATAAAATCGTTGAGACGAATAGACCAATAGTGTATATATATTTATTTCACATAGAATGTTAGGATGAATATTTCCTAAACAAATTCTATTAGGTTATTTACACCAAGGTATACGGAACACACCCTTTCCGCATGTGAGTTTACTCCCCGTTACAAATGGAATGTCGTCTATTAGCAACAAATTTTCACAGTGTAACTTGCAAGGATGCGAATATTTAAAGTTAATCTCATATATTTGGAAGCATCATTGGATCACCTTTATAACAGAGTTTTCTCCCTAACTTTATACAACAAAACCGGCTGGAAAAACAATATCTTAATTCGTACATAAATTATACGATTACTGAGTATCGTACAGAAATTATATGATTGCAGAGTATCATACAGAAATTATAAAATTACAGAGTATCATGTATACACGTTCTCAATAGCTTGTTTGTTTTCTCAGGTAAAGAGACAAGCGTCAACCTCACGTTTTTTGTTAGAAGAATTATCACTAAAAGACTCGAAGATTCGTTTAATAAAACTATCAATACCAACATTTTTCATATGGCAAAAATGAAGACTTTTAATTTGTTTAAATGACATTGGACCATATTTAAATATCATCACTCAAAGTATTACAGACTTTCGTTCTGTAGGAACTCAAAAATACTGAATGATTAGACGTATGACAAATCTACTTAAAAGATAGAAAAAGTTGAATACATAGAGAAAGTTGAATACATAAATATTTACCACGTAACAAAGCGTTACTAATAACAAACGTTACTAATAACCAACATGGCTGCTAAATACATATACTGCCCATGTTTCAATGCATTGGTTTAATGACCTCATTTTCTATTCTGCATGGCCGTTATTTTCCTATAAATAGGAATTATATCAAGTAAATCAAGCCTGTTATAAAATCTGTATCTGCTAGAACATGAATAGATCAAATGACAGCGTAATTTACCAGTAATTCGCCTTTGATAAACACACACACATATACATATTTATATATATA
>QKMX01167951.1:0-12790 GCA_003401595.1 Venustaconcha ellipsiformis
CTCTCTCTCTCTCTCTCTCTCTCTCTCTCTCTCTTGCGTACGATGATCTTTCTGGACCCATTATGGTAAAATGTTTAGATAAACCGACCAACGGAGAGAGGGACTGAGGATAAAATTAATCAGATCTAGCGATAGTACATAAAGCATTATAATGACTTAGAAAGACTGTAAATAAATTTAATTGTTTCAATTTCCTCTTGTTGTTTGGTTATTTTGCGTAGTTTATTATCTGCTCCTGTCTCAATATACTTACATGTGATTGAACTGGTACGCGTTTGAACAGCTGTAATGTTTGTAGTACTCCACTGTCTTCATTAAACCATATTTCATGTATAAATCATAAATGTGTTTTTTTTATGTTTTTGATCAATGAGCAAGAATAGCCGGAAAACAATATTTTGTAGTAAACAGACCAGACATGGATATGAAGAATTCACTCGCTCTGTCAATACACGGTTGTGAATATTAACTCGGCTGGAAATTTATGTATATCTATTAATAAGTGGTATAAATTAAATATAGAAGGTATATGTACTGTGTCCCTGAGATACCACTAGTATAAATTTTAATTTAATGGAAACTTGGTAATGGCCGTCTTTTTTTTGTTAATGAAACTTAAAATATTTTACATATTATATAGCAACTTTTCGAGTAATGCTCGAAAGAATGACCGCTCGCCACGCGACAGAACGCCAATTCTGCAAGAATGGTTACATTATCTGCCAACCCTAATGTAAAATGAGAAATAGTCTAATCATTGCATGACTCGATTAACTTTGCTTAATAATGGACAATAGGCAAGGTTTCCTTATCTAGCAGAATTCATCTATACGACCTGAAACTATAACCTTTCTTTAAAAAATTCTTAATCAATTTCCATTTCAAACAATGTTCACGCAGAGTTATAAAACCAAACTGGATTTTGCTGTTAAAACCAGTCACTCCATCAGCATGTATTCAGTCTTATAAATTCTAGGCACATGCCGACGGCTTCATTGTATAAATGCTTTTTGAAACAGCTATATACATTACTCACGATAAAGATAAAAATTAGGTTCAGACAAATCAATGCAGAAATCTATTCTAAAGTCAGCTAACATTATTTGCATATCACAGCATAAAGGTATCACTGCAATCAAAATATTAATAAAATAAAATACTAAATTTAAATGTTTCAATCACATTTAATCTCACACCTCATATTAGTAAATCAATAAAATCACTTAAGTAACATCTAATTTAATTTGAAACAACCGTGATCAGAACATATAATGCAAATATGTGGTCCAAATTTATGTACAAACAAGAAATTATTTCATTCAAAATTGTCCCTAGTTAGCTTAACAATGACGGAAGTAACTAATTAAAAGACGCACAGAACAATGTTATGAAAAATGCTTGACTCGATGCATTAAACTTGTATACACCAGTTAATTCACCAACCCACGACAACATCTGGGATATGAGACCTTCTTTGTATTTTAGTCATCCTTCCAAAACATTACTCAGAGAATAACTAATAACTCTTAATTAGTGCTGAGTTCAGTAACAGAAAGGATAAAAAATCATTATTACAAAGCCTGATAGCCAGACGCAGTGCCAACCAGCAAACCGACATAGGGTGAAACATGTTAGCAAACTCTTCAAGACAACAAATGAAGAGAACATAACCCAGACTACCTTTCTGTTTGTAAACTTTTTTTTTTAAAGTTATATGCATTTTTCTCAAACGTTTGGTTTCAGTCTGAGATATTCACGTGTAATAAGATATAACGTAATTGAAATTCAAAGTCAGTACCACCTGTCACTCATGTCAAGCAAACTATATATTTTACCTTTGCTATTAACTTCTGGCCTTTTAACAAATATCACATGTATCACTGAATACCCTGATTTTGGATTATACTTTTAATTCCAACGTTTGTAATGAGGTCGGGTAAAAAAGAATTAGGATGTGAGGTTATTTATACTTATGAAAAATTTATAAAACGCCTAGGTTGATCTTTCTACATTATTATTAAGTTTATTTTGAAATTTTAAATCGTCTTTGTTCTTACCATTAGATAAAGATTGCAACTGATTCTTCAAATAATACACAGGGAGATGCACTGGCATTTCCGAAAAAAAATTCTTAGAGACTGCTTTAACTTGTACAAATACATATTTCCCCTAAGCAACATTTTTCTGATTTTCCTATTTTGACTGTGGTTTTTATATCTTTGGTAAGGCTAATTTACAGTTGAACATTGTCTGTACTTTATCCAATCCTTCTGAAAGACTGCTAGTCATAATTAAAGGACCAACCATTTGTTTCAATTCCTCCACAGACTTGTCTGTGTCTTTTGGTTCGAATTCCCCCATTAGTATGGCCATATACTGGATTTCACCTTCTGGTGTTTCGGTGTATACAACAGCCCCACTATCGCCCTTTTGAGCAAAACCTTTCTTTATTGTTTCTTCATCGGATCCGGCTGGAACACCAACAACTAAATTATGTTTCTCCACGCCAAATTGCTTTAAATCCTTGCAAATAATGCTTCCTGCGGTTAATTTGCTTGTTGAACCTCTTTTATATACGCGTACTCCTGGGGCTATCATTCCCTTCATGTTTTTACTATCCAGGATATGGCACTTGCGAGTTTTATTGTTATCATGGAATAAGGGATTACAGCGATCTCTCATATTTGGATGAACTTGAATGACACTGATGTCTAACAACTTGTTGTCAGTGGTCACAATGTGTGCGCGCCTACCAAGGGGGACTGGAGTCGGGTCAATGGTTGTGACATCTTCAGACTGTAAAACAACATGACTGCTTGTAACAAAGTGAAGGTCTTCACTCTCGTTTCCATTTTTAGTCATGAATAGGCCGATGGTGCCACGACACCTTCCATTCAAAAACGCATCACCCATGGCTATTTGTTTGGAGCTTTCAATGCCATCTCCTCCCGAATAAAAAGAATCTGAGGAAACTTCTATACGAATTTCACCCGGATAGTCTACTAAACATTTTCTGATGGTCGTCAGAACCTCGTTTGCCCGTTCACCAGCTTCTGGTTCTTTCAAAAATACATACAGTTTTCCAAACATGTGACCGATTGATTGAACCTCTTTTATCCTGCAAACAAAAATACATGAATAAAATAAATGTTAAACTGGTGACGTAAAAGGAAAATTATTTCATTATTTTTCTTTTCCAAACATTATTACAGTGTATGTCCTATTGTTCAAATTATAAAGCACTCTATCATATGTATTATATAATGACAATAACAGTAATAATAGTATTAAAACGAAAAAAGGAATAAGAGAATTCGGCTGGTGTAGTTCTAGTTCTGGCACTTCAATAGTCGATGCATACTAGTTAGAATGTAGAATAGATATTAATATGCAACTGTAGCAGAAAACAATACATTTATGGAGTGATATTCCACATCTGTCCAGACTCAAAAGGCTATCTATGTTAGATGTTCTTCGAATAACTAGATAAAGATTCGTCATCAGCGTCAAAACATACATTAATTGAACAGACGTGTTTCATATCCAAGATCTTATAACCCTTAGAAGGGTGTATTTTGTAGATAGGACCACCGGTTAAATCGGAATATAAACTCAACTTAAAAACAGCATTCATTGCAGTGGAAGAAACTTGAAGAGTTATCAATAAGTAAACAAGGTGACCAGATACGTTAATATTAGACAAAATATATTAAAAATGACTTGAAGGATGAAACAAAGGCCACTAAAGAAATGAACTTCTTCAGGCTGCTAAAACAAGAGCAAAAATACAAAAAAAGAGACGCACTAGGTTAAAAACAGGTAACAAAACGATTAACGAAACCCAGAAAATTCTTGGATGCAAACAAAGATTTCCAAGGAAAGAAGATGAGACAATATGAAACATAAGAAGGCTGAAACTACTGTATAATGAAGAGAAGGAAGTACAACAAGGCTATAAAGTTTTTACAGATGTACAATCAACGCTTTGGGAGACGAATGGAAGTTAGCATTAAAATAAAACAAGTACGGTGACTGTAGTTATAAAGCACAATCAATCCCAAATTAGCGGCACAATGTACCTTTCTGTGGCAAGGTATTGATATTCAATCTAGAGGCAATTTCTTCTCCATAGAAATTCAACTGATGCAGTTGTAATTTACCAAGCGATGAAAATCGAAGTTTATCGAGTGACGACATAAGTAATGCATGGTAAAAGTAATATTCACCAAGGGATTACTTAAGAGGTTATTGAATTAATGATTCCGTTATTTCGCTCATAATTACCCTTCCAACTCTATATTTTAAACTTTAATCACCTCTGAAGACATTTCATTCACACAGATATATAATCACTAAACGAAATACAAAGGAAAATTCTTCCAATATAAATCTTGGACTGATTTAAATGTTATATCAACAATTGCTAATGGGTGTGGAGATTACGGTACAAGTAAAATAATTCAAGACAAAACAATGTCAACTACACAGAGATCTCAATGGTTCCACCACCTTGTCCAATAATTAAGAAACCACGTCAATTGTGGCACAAAAACCATGCGCAGAAGAACATAACATTGCTTGAAAGGTGATATCAGTAATGCTAACTAGCAAAATACACAAAAATAAATCAAAACCTTAGACGAAATAATCCACTCTTTAATCCTGAGCTCGACAGCGCCATTTGGTGTAGCAGGAATCAAATGAATAATCATGGTTATCTACATCATGTCTTGGAGATCAATGAGCAAGAGTACATGTGTAACTGATGAGGCCAAGTTGTGTTCTGCACTGTATATGGTACACTGGACAGGAAGAACCGCCTGACTTTGGTTGAGTAAATGTGGACATCCTGCAGTTATGAGACTTACGCCTCTCGCTTACGCACTGTCTCTACAATTCTCCTATTTTCGAACCCTGTAGCTTTGGTATAGATGAGACGGCACCGGGTGGAACTCTCAAGACTCATGGTCAAAGCTGAAATGTTTCAAGGTTGACTTGGAGGAATCTTTTTTCAGACCACCCTGAAATATCTTCCCCTCCGTCAGCCCGCTGTAGAAGATTTCCTTTGATATTCGCTCGTCTGACATCTGGTGACGTGGCTTGTCCGTCTCTTCTGTGATTTTATCATCTTCGTGTGGATGCTTGGAATTCTGCCTGTTTATGAACCACAGTGTCCGGGACCATGTCCTGCTATCATATCCTCATCGGTTTTTCACGTAGTCCATGCGAAAAGATGCAGCGTCTTGCATGGCATTCATATAGTCAAGGATTCCCATGCATACAGCAGGGTTGGGAACACCATTGCTTGTAGATCTTCAAGTTTGTTTTTGTAATGTGATGCCTCTGCACTCCCACACATCTGGATGCCTCTGAGCTCCCATACATTTGCGCATAGTCTGACAAAGGCAACACTTGCTTTAGTAATTTTGGTTTCCCATCTTCGATGTAGGCTGCATGTTACCTGCCTGGAGGGTTTGGCTATTTTCTGTCATGGTACAAAATGGTAAATCACCTTTCTCTTTTTGCTACTGATTGAGAAACCTAACATGTAACAAGTGGAAGAAATATGGTCCATGCTCTGTTTCGTGTCACACTCAAAGTTTGCATTCAGGAAAAAATTCTCAGCAAATAGACGATCACGAACAGTCACTTCCAATACTCTGAAGACTTCTCCGATTGAAGATCTTGCCACCAGTTGGCCACCACGTGAAGTCAATCCTGATTTCATTATCACAAAAGGCATCATCAAGAATGGCAAAGAACATCAATTTTAAGAGGGTTGGAGCCAACCGCACATCCTTGCTTGACTGGGAATGGCTCAAATGACTTACCTTCGTCCAAGACAGGAGTGAGCATATCATCATGGAATTGCCGACCAGTTTGCAAGAATTTCTCAGGGTAACTAAATTGGCCATAGTCGATTGATATGCCAAAGGCTTTTGGTAGGTCGATGAATGTCGTGCACAGGTTGGAGTTCGTTACCTTTGATTTTTCGTGGAGTTAACGAGCTTGACAACACCATGTATGTGGTCCCTCATCCTTTCCTTGAGCCATTTAACTCTCAGGCAGGAGACCAATGTGATGCACAAGACGATTCAGTAAAAGTCTGGCGAGGATTTTGTCAGCTACTGACAGCAAGTAGATGCTTCAACGGTTCTTACAATAGTGGTCATTTACATTACCAAGGAGAAACACGATACAGCGGAATTACAAGCATGCACGATGAGGATAATTAAGTTTAGGAAACATTATCAAATCTTGCTAGGACTGTTCCTGCAGCAGAAATAGTTTGTCTTTGGAGTATTTATGAAATACATTTAATGACATCATTTATAAGTACAAGAGGCAGTTCGTTTTGCCTTTGATATGTGGAAAAGAAAACTGCCGATAGGATTTGGTTCGAAAAGAAGGAATAACGATAATAAAACGATAATAAAATAGTGCCAGAAGACTAATGTAGGTGTTTCATGGGGGGATACATATTTGTGTACTCAGATATTTCTGACTGCTGCAAGTCGGTCAACCGATTGTAACAGAAATTATATTTGGTGTTTGATTCCAAAACGAACAGAAAGGGCAGTCTGAGGAAGGTACCAAACAGGGAGTATAAATCATTAGTGTTTAGGACTCTAATGAACATCTCAGCAGCACTGTTATGAACTTTTCAAGTTTCTGTAGTAGGCATTGAGACTAACCAGATAGAAGGGAATTGCAGTAGTTAAGTCTATCATGTAATAATCGTTCTTGCAACAGATACCATGAAGATTAGATAAACTTTAAGTCAGAAAAGAGTACGTTTGCAGACCCCAGAAATCATCAGGTTTGAAGCTAATGGAGAAATACAGTTGCAGCCATAACTATATGGACGGTCTCAGTTATCCCTGGGTAAGACTTAAATGCTTAACAATGAGACAATCACAAGGCTGGATACGTAGTTCACAAAAGTAAAGCAAAGCAAAAGTACTGTAGTATATCAAATGCTACCTGACAATTGGATACAGCACAGGAGTCTAAACAAAGTTTGACTGCATTTCTAGCCGACTCTCGCGTCCACACAAAGAGCATGAAAAAGTAATAAGTGGACTAGATAGAAACGTTAGAAAGATCTCGAAACCTTGAACAGAATTATTACTGAGTGTGGCCTAGTACATCCAGAAACTAGAAACAATGTGAAGATATCAGGCACAGCACTAAATGCAGATCTACAACATATTGTTTATATTCCTTTCCGCCAGGGCATTTATATTTAATAAAATGTGATATCCTATCTCATTTTTAATTTCATGTCATCTCTAATACTACATTTTGTTATTCTTAATGTTTACCATCACATAAATTAAAATGCCTTTATGTTTTCACAATAATTTACTTTCTTTATGTTCGGTCACTTCCTTAGTAGGACTGGTTTCAAACAGATTAAATTAAATAAAAGAAACCGAGTACCAGATATGGATGGATTTCTTTCATGAATAATTATGAGTAACTGCACCACATCTTTCATTAGGTCTATATATTTAAACAATAAATATAGTATACAAACCTTCCAAGGAGATCTGTCCAATTTTGCAGGTCTGGCATAACATCAGCAGATATCATTTCATCGCTTGTCTGTTCCATAATTCTCACCAGTTCTTCCCTTAAATGTGATAAAGTATCTAACTTACTCCTAATGCCCTTAAAGTTGCTACCTATATCAAGGAAGTAGCTTATTAAGACCTTCGAAACTTCATCGGCAATGGTTTTTGAAAATGCTTCGAATTGTGTTTGTAAGCTAATGTTTCCTTTTCTTCGCTTTCCAGAAATGTTGGAACCACTTTCATCCAGTCCACTTTCAGAGAGCAGTTTCATGACGGAAATGATTGATTTCTGCTTTTCGGGAAGTTGCTGTAACTGTGTGATCAGTTGAGGTTCAACATGCTGAATTTTAGATAGGGACTTTTTCACATCCACGCTTTGCTCCAAAAGCATCAGGCATTTTTCATTGTACTTTTGTTCCTCTAAGTATTCATTGACACTAGTACCTTTCACTTCATATGTGCTCACAATCTCTCCAATAAGCACAAGCTTTGTGCAACGAACAATAGCAATTTTGGTCGCCTTTTCAATGTTTATTACCTTTTCAGAAGCTTTCGGCTCTACGGTTAGGAGTAAGTCTATTATCGTTAATGGAGTCTTGAAAAAGGCCATTATTGCTGCAGCCAGTCGCTCCTTTGCGTTTTCATGTCCAAAGATGCTTCCACACGAATGCTTTGTTTTACATGTAGCCTTTATCAAATACTGGTTCATAAAACGAAATACTTTGATAAACTTACGCTCCATGTGGTTGCTAATGGCAGCAGATAGCTCAAGTTTACTTTGATAGACAACAATTATTTTCGGTTTGAGAAATTCTCTTAAGCGTTCCAAATTATTGGCAACTGAATCCTTGTCCTTTTCATGCTCGGCATCTACAAAGAACAGCATGTTTTCTACTCCGACGCAGTCTTTCAATTTCAGCAATGTGTCCATGCCCTAGAAACGAAATGTATATAAGAACAAGCTGTTTGTCTTCGTAAGATTTGAAAATCTTGATATGTCATTAATATGCTAAATAACGAGGTTATAAACTCATGGCAAAGTTTTCAAAACATAAACAGGCGGAGATAATTCGAAGTAAATTTTGTTTCATGATCGTTTCATAAGTTGAGATTGAAGACATACTTTACTCTTCAGCAAGAAAACGACACCTTAAAGTTAGGTATAAATTTGGAACAATGGTGCATTGGGAGACTTGATGGGTAAAGGGTGATAGATTTGCAAAATGTTACAATTAACACTATTTGCCCAATGTTCAAGTTTAACCACTCTCGCTGATGTTCCAGAATGAACGTTTACTAATGATGAAAACAATAACCACATGCCTACAGATTTAATGTATTTGGGAGTATGCTAGAAAAATGTAGACAGGTTCACTTTTATTCATTTGACAACTACCATTAACCACAGTACAATTACATGTGTTAAATATATTTTGCATTTAATTGTATGTCTCTGTGATCAGGTAAAATTGAGTGAAAGTATACAAGTATGTTAAACATAACTGTGTCATATTTATTCKGATTGTGGAATACCTTAAAGACATGCATGCTTGTTCCTTTACATATATATTTGGTCTACAAAATTGACTTGGGATCGCATTTGTGCAAGCTCAACCAACTGGTGTGAAACACTTGTGTTTGTATCTTATCATTATTACTCATGCACGTTCATCATCGCATATCACTATAATAAATGGCAATTAAATAGCAACGTTTCAGACCTAAACAATACCTTTCGTGTTTCAATCATTTTAAGGGTGCATATAACACTAAACAGCTTATGTTCCTTTTCTTTGACATCAAACGAAGGTATTTTGTCCAGCGAGCAAGTCTCGTATTTTATGTTTTTGGATTCCTGGACCAAGTCCGCCTTCGGAATTTTTGAATGTGTTGCGCCGAATAAAAACAGCACGAGACTAGAAACGGTCAATTGACTCACGGCATCACTGAGATATCTCGATTCAATTTGCGGCCGCTTTAGACTCTTTGGAACTGGGTCTTAAAGAAAAGCAAGAAATAATGAATTGCTTCTAGTGACGGAGTAATATTCATTCACACTTATAAAATATTTAATCAGAAGAGAATGTCCATGAACTTGCAGAGAGATAGATGGAGATAGATATGCAAATAATAGAGACAGTCACTGATACAAACACTCATATTAATAGGCTATTTTCTGCCATTATGCATTTCATGTGAAGATAGCTCACCATCCACACCCACCCCACATTGAGGTTGTCGCTAATTTGTAAGTATCTGATACTGTACGTATTCCTTTAATTATTCACACATTCTCCGAATTAAGTCTTTGAATGCGATTAGAGGTTTTTGTTTGTAATAATATATTTTAAAGGTCCTTAATTGAGATTATGCGTACGACTGCCCAAAAGTATGTACGTATTCCAATCAACGTGCTAGAATTGTAGGTTTTTAAAGACTGTTTGTTGCGTCAATGGTAGTGTAAGCAACACACTTTAGTTCAAAAAAGTTAACATTCTCATCAAATCGATGTATACGGTGCATCAAACCTAACCTGAGTGTACTATGTGACATCACACAGGATCCAGTATTGAAAAATGATGTTCTCTGTGTCACATATTACATTGGTTTAAAATGACAGTTACTCTTTTAATTATAATTTGTAACACAATCAACTTTTAAGTGTTATTGGTAATGCAACTGCGTAGTTTCAATTCAGCTAGCATCTAAGATTACGTTGTATGTGCAGCAATTGAAAAGTGCAACAGCTGAGTCAGAATTAACGAATTATTTCTTCTTTGTTTCTACATTATTTCAATTAAAATAAAAACTGTGTGATAGACAAACTTTCAGTTGGATCATGATTTATTATTACATTTACTGGCTTTATCCAACACTGGCGAGCAAAAACAGGAAATTATTTAACGAGTTTCATATGTTAACTAATATTTATCCTACATGAACAACTTAATAGTTTATGTATGCCACAATATCATATACTAGTGTAAGAGTGCATACATACCATAGAGCCTTTGTAGTCTAGAGAATATATCCTTCAGTCTAGATTGGAAGTACTTGATTCGTGGGTAGGAATCTACAGGAGCTTCAACTGATGTGCAAAAATTATCTTGAAGTCCCATTCCTTTGGATCGATGTACTTTCGACATGGCCATGAGGTTCAATCGGTGTTCTGAAGAATATTATTTGATTTAAAGAATTATATAAGGTACAATGTGAAAGAACAATGTTTCTTTAATGAAAATGTGCTGTAAGCAGATGATGTATGTTAAGGCTTATGTGGTACTGAGGACCGGTTGCTTTATGCACAAGTCAATGAGATATGTAGATTTTCAAACGGTTTATCAAAGCGGCAGCTTAAAATGGTCTGAAAATCACTGGAGAAAACAACAGTGTTTGATGAGATTTTGATACCATTTATTAATTCTGCATTTGTAACAGTTTTATCTGAAATCAGAATATTGTGCACTCCGAAAATTTGAGAAAAAAGAATTCACTTGGCTATCTTATGAGTAGTTTACTTTTTGAATTGCTATTTCACTTGTCACGAAAAACGATCCCAATCGTACACAACCATTGATTACAAGTCGCACGGACGCACGGACTCTGGATTGTTTAGCTGACCGTAAGCATAATAGAACTATGTGCAGTGTTAGCTGCACGTGCTTTATCGGATATGGATTTACCGAATGCCGTTTCTACAATGGAGTAGTCAACTACTCTCTATTTAAGAAAGGTCTTTATGGATGAATATAACATTTTGTGTGTGTCTGTGTCTGTGTTTTGTATGTGTGTGTGTTTGTGTGTGAATGCATGCGCATATGTCTATATCCATGAATGGTTGTGTCTCTACACAGACCTGCTTGTGTGACAATTATAATACAAATACCCAGTCTTTCAGAGAGCCAAATTAAGATGTCATCTAGAACTTCACATTTAGCCGATATGTGTTGAAATTATTTAGTATACAGTTTTAATTTAAACCAACTTAAAGGAATTTCACAAAAAAACACTGTAAGAGCATAACACTTGATGGCTATTATCATTTATTTTTCATCAACATACAGTTCCAATCATTTAAAATGTTCAAGATTGTTGCATTTCTCACCAAAGGGGAGAAATCTTATACCTTGCCTTTATTAATCATCTACAAATGCCCAAGTTAGTGATATCGTGTTTCATTTCTTATCGATATTGTTGATTTACTTATAAAATCGTTGAGACGAATAGACCAATAGTGTATATATATTTATTTCACATAGAATGTTAGGATGAATATTTCCTAAACAAATTCTATTAGGTTATTTACACCAAGGTATACGGAACACACCCTTTCCGCATGTGAGTTTACTCCCCGTTACAAATGGAATGTCGTCTATTAGCAACAAATTTTCACAGTGTAACTTGCAAGGATGCGAATATTTAAAGTTAATCTCATATATTTGGAAGCATCATTGGATCACCTTTATAACAGAGTTTTCTCCCTAACTTTATACAACAAAACCGGCTGGAAAAACAATATCTTAATTCGTACATAAATTATACGATTACTGAGTATCGTACAGAAATTATATGATTGCAGAGTATCATACAGAAATTATAAAATTACAGAGTATCATGTATACACGTTCTCAATAGCTTGTTTGTTTTCTCAGGTAAAGAGACAAGCGTCAACCTCACGTTTTTTGTTAGAAGAATTATCACTAAAAGACTCGAAGATTCGTTTAATAAAACTATCAATACCAACATTTTTCATATGGCAAAAATGAAGACTTTTAATTTGTTTAAATGACATTGGACCATATTTAAATATCATCACTCAAAGTATTACAGACTTTCGTTCTGTAGGAACTCAAAAATACTGAATGATTAGACGTATGACAAATCTACTTAAAAGATAGAAAAAGTTGAATACATAGAGAAAGTTGAATACATAAATATTTACCACGTAACAAAGCGTTACTAATAACAAACGTTACTAATAACCAACATGGCTGCTAAATACATATACTGCCCATGTTTCAATGCATTGGTTTAATGACCTCATTTTCTATTCTGCATGGCCGTTATTTTCCTATAAATAGGAATTATATCAAGTAAATCAAGCCTGTTATAAAATCTGTATCTGCTAGAACATGAATAGATCAAATGACAGCGTAATTTACCAGTAATTCGCCTTTGATAAACACACACACATATACATATTTATATATATA